>AWOL01S0015415.1:1839-29108 GCA_000715115.1 Nicotiana otophora | reverse complement strand
CACAAAGTTAGGAAAGCCACTTACCTCGAGTCAAGTTTAATCAATCCGTAAGAATGCCCTTTCCACGAATATCCGGCTCTGAATGGCCCAAATCTAGATAAAAGCAATTACATATCATAATTACAATCATAATAGGCTCATCTAATTAATTAAATGAATACTTTAACAAAACATCCGAAATTCGCCCTAAAAAGTCGACACGGGTCCATGTCTCTGAATCGGGTAAAAGTCACAAAATGTGAAAGATTATTCACTCACGAGTCTAACCATATCAAATTTACTAAAATCCGACACCAAATGGTCCTCCAAATCCACAATTCAAACTCCCAAATCCCTAGCCTCCAACTTCCAATTTCCACCTTAAATATACACTAACTAGGTGGGAAAATGCATGGGGAAGCATGATTATTGATAAACAAATAAGCATACGGTACTTACCTCAAGAAATCTCTCGAAAATGCTCTCACAAATCGCCCTAAACCGAGTTGCAAAGTCCAAAAATGACAAAAATCGCGAAGCCCTTCGGTTTTAACCAGTGCCCTGGTATTTCCGCACCTGCAGAGCTTGGGATCGCACCTGCGGGTGTGCTTATGCGGCAAAAATGTGCGCATCTGCGGTGAAAGGGCTGCACCTGTGCGTGCGTGCCTGCATGAATCCCTTCCACTTCTGCAGGCCTTGCGCACCTGCGATGACCCTAACGTATCTAGGGGCATCGCAAATGCGGAATTCACCTCGCACCTGCGACCCCTGGTACTCCTCCATTTATCTGCTTCTGTGCTTGCCTCTCCGCACGTGCGATCACTTACCTGCGGTCTCTCCAACGCAAGTGCGAAAATGACAGATGCGTGAAGACTTCAGCAGCAACTCAAAACAAACTTTTGATCTGTTAAGCACTCGAAACTCAGCCGAGGCCCCCGGGACCTCAACCAAGCATGCCAACCAATCCTAAAACCCATACGAACTTAGTAGATCCCACAAATCACATCAACTAATGCTAAAATCATGAATCACCCTCCAATTCAAACTTAAAGAACTTGAAACTTCAAATTTCTACAACCGATGCCGAAACCTATCAAACCACGTCCGAATGACCTCAAATTGGCACACAAGTCATATTCAACATTACGGACCTACTCCAACTTTCGGAATCGGAAACCGACCCCGATATCAAAAATCCACTACCGGCCCAAAACTCCAAAAATTTGACTTTGGCCATTTCAAGCCTAAACAAGCTACGGACTTCCAAAATACAATCCGGACATGCTCCTAAGTCCAAAAGCACCCAACGGAGCTAACGAAACCGATGAAACTCCATTCCAGAGTCGTCTTCATATAGTTCCGACTACGTTCAAAAATCCTAAGGCTTAAGCTTTTACTTAGGGACTAAGTGTCCCAAAACACTCCGAAACGCAAAATCAATCATCCCGGCAAGTCACAATAGCAGAAATGGATATGGGGAAAGCAATTAATAGGGGTTCGGGGCGTTACATGAATAAACTAACATATGCTATAACAAGCTATATATAGTTAAAGTATTACAATGAAGAGTGTGTGCGTGTATATATATATATATATATATAGGTCTAGCCGTATATATATAAGAACACAAAGCTCTAGGACCATAGGGTCGGGTTCTTTTGGGGATAGACTTGTGAAGAAGCAATAATCTATTTAGTATATATAAATTGATCATCATCAAATATATTTATTTGTAAATTGATTCATCAACTTATAACTTACTTAGATGCATCGATGAATATTAAAACAAAATATTTGACCTATATCGATTAATAGTAAAAACAAAACGTCTCGACCTATATCGATTAATAGTAAAAACAAAACGTCTCGACCTATATCGATTAATCTATGTCATGCATTATTAGTGATGAATGAATGAAAAATAGAAGAATTAATACTAAACATTTTTGACATGTATATATATGAATCACAAATTAAAGAAATGAAAGAAGTTATTAGTATTAAGTAAACGAGTTAATAGGTCAAACATGGTCAAACTTTTAATTTGAATCACATTAATATTTACTATCTAAATAATATAAATGTAATATGTTAACACTTTTGTAATACAAATAATGAATACAATAACATATACTATAACTGTCACGACCCAATTTTCCCTTCGTCTGGGTATCGTGATGGCACCTAGTCTTAAGGACTAGGTAAGCCTAACAATAATTAAAACAACATTATTTAAATAGAATCTCTTAAAACTCCCAAAACCGGTAGTACAAGTCATAAGCTCTACAGAGTGTTTGCTAGAAAACTTCTAAATACAATTGTCTAAAAATAAGAATAAACAATGCAAAATGAAAAGTTGAAGGTGACTCCGAAGCCTGCGAACGCAGCATCAGGTTTACCTTGAGTCTCGACAGCAACAGTCCACACAGATAGATAACGAACAAGTACCTGGATCTGCACAAAACAAATGTGCAGAAGAGTAGCATGAGCACACCACAACAGTGCCCAGTAAGTATCAAGACTAACCTCAGTGAAGTAGTGATAAGGACTAGTTAAGACACCCACTGGTCTAATAAACTGAACAAGTATAAGTATAGGGATGACAGAACATAACATCTATCTAAGGACCCCGCGATATGGCTAACGATATAGCAACTGCAATAAGGAAGGAAAAATAGCAAGTAACAGCGGAACACCAGAATAAGACACAGAAGAATGAATGAAAACACAACCCAAATCCAGAAATCACAATACAGTAAAGGCAAGTAGTAACTCAGCAGTTGCAATAGTTTTCACATCAGGTCTCAACCAACAACCCCAATAAATTAGTCAAATCCTTCAAGTATAAACTTTCACCCGTAAGTTTTTAAATTGAGGTCTTTAGAATATAATCTTTTCTAATAAGAAATTGTTTTTTGAAATATACTTCCTTCAAACATAGTTCTTTCAAGATAAAACCTTTCAAATATAAACTTTTCAAATAATTAGCCTTCAAACATAGCTCTTTCAAGATTAATACTTTTCAAGTATAACCCTTTCAAATAAATATCTTCAAATATGGTTCCTTCGAGAAAAATACTTTTCAAATATAAACTTTTCAAATAATTAGCCTTCAAACATAGTTCTTTCAAGATAAATACTTTCCAAGTATAACCCTTTCAAATAAATATCTTCAAATATAGTTCCTTCGAGATAAATACTTTTCAAATATAAACTTTTCAAATAATATCCTTCGAGTATAAGTCACCATGTGACACCTAAGCATGAAAGATTTGCAGCTCCGAACACAGATATAACCACAGGGGAAATCTACCGAAATACCGTCCCGAAATCCCAAAATAAATATGCAGTGTTGGGGAATCTTCCGGAATACGTCCGTAGTCTCAAAGTAAATATGAAAGACATGGGGATCTCCCGGACTATGTTCGTAGTCCCAATTTAAATATGCAGTGTTGGGGGATCTACCGGAATACGTTTGTAGTCCCCAAGTAAATATGCAAGACAGGGGGATCTCACGGAATACGTCCCGTAGTCCCAATTTAAATATGCAATGCTGGGGGATCTCCCGGAATACTTCTGTAGTCCCAATTTAAATATGCAGCGCAAACAACAGAGATAACAACTATAACACGACAGAAACCTCATAAATCACCACAACGAGTACAAAAGCAACAATGACAGAAATGCAAAGTACGGCGAGCAAATCAACTCAAGAATTTAAATCACAAGAACGGTATAACTCATTCACAAGGAATAACAACAGTAAAGTATGTTAGGCACAAGGAGAGCATCTTAACAAAGGAAAACAAAACAAACATGTAGAACAATTCCACAATATTCAAGTCAACAATAAGAAGCCAAGACGAGTCAAATAGTTCCAAATAATGGCAAGTCAACTAAGATATAGGTTATCTAAACTCCTTTTGAGGTTGAGAAATTATGAGAAAAATTCAACAATTCAAGTAAGGATAAGCAGCGGAAGATAACCATAACTCCAATTAAGACTAAACAATTATAGGTTGAGAAAATAATGATTTCAATAAAAGATAAGCATTTATGAAAAATATAGCACGACGATAGAAGAAGTAAAATCTTTGGTTAAGTCGAATAAGGGTCAAATAGACAGTAAGAGTGAATCCTAAAGCAATTATCTCTATTCAAAGCATGTAGAGGTGAAACTAGCAAATATGAATTCAAACGTATCAAAAACAACATCATACACAGTGAATATAAGGACATAAGAACCCTAGAAGGCCACCTTTTCACAAATAAGTCCGAGCATGCACTCGTCACCTCGCGTACACAGACTACAATCAACATAGATGACTCAAATCCTAAGGGATAGTTCCCCACACAAGGTTAGGCAAGATACTTACCTCGAGTCAAGCTCAATCAATCCGTAAGAATGCCCTTTCCATGAATATCCGGCTATGGATAGCACAAATCTAGCCAAAAGTAATTACATATCATAATTACAACAATAATAGACTCATCTAATTAACGAAATCAACATTTTAACGAAAATTTCGAAATTAACTCAACATCGCCCGTGGGGACCACTTCTCGGAATCGGGAAAAAATCACAAAATTTGAACACCCATTCATTCACGAGTCCAACCATATAGGAATTACTCAAATACGATCACAAATCCCCTTTCAAAACTTGAAATCTTTATTGAAGAAGTTCTTCCAATTTTCCCCAATCAACCCCAAAAATCCGAAACTAAATGGAGAAAACAACTATAGATTAATGGAATACAACCAAAAACGAGTTAGGAATCATTACCCCAAAGTTTCCTTTGAAACTCCCTCGAAACATTGCCAAATACCGAGCTCTCAAGTCCAAAAACGAAGAATGAAACCAAACCCTCAGATTTCTCTTTTCTGCCCAGGTGTGACCGCACCTGCACATAATTAGCCGCATCTGTGCGACCGCAGGTCTGCATGCCCAAACAGTACATGCGCTTCCTCTCGCTTCTGCGTGCCAAAATCCTCTTCTGTGGAGCCGCTGATGCGCACAATTTCTCCGCACTTGCGGAGACTGTCAAGTCCATCTTTTCTCGCACCTGCGCCTCAACCTTCGCATCTGCGGGCATCGCAGATGCGGAATTTTTCCTCGCACCTGCGACCCCAGGCACTCCTCCACTTTTCCGGTTCTGCGCTTACCTCTCCGCATGTGCGATCACGCACCTACGGTCTCCCCACCGCAGGTGCGAAAATGACAGATGCTTGAAGACTTTAGCAGCAACACAAATCCAACTTTTGATCCGTTAAGCACTAGAAACTCACCCGAGCCCCCCAGGACCTCAACCAAACATACCAACCAATCCTAAAACACCATACGAACTTAGTTGAACCCTCAAAATCACATCAAATAATGCTAAAATCACAAATCACCTTCCAATTCAAATTTAAAGAACTCGAAACTTCAAATTCCTACAACCGATGCCAAAACCTATCAAACCACGTTCGAATGACCTCAGATCTTGCACACAGGTCACAAATGATACTACGAACCTATAGCCACTTTCAGAAATCCATTCCGAGCTCGATATCAAAATTTTCACTATCGGTCGAAATCGCCGAAAATTTAACTTTTGCCAATTCAAGCCTAAATCTACTACAGACCTCCAAAACACATTCCGGACGCGCTCCTAAGCTTAAAATCATTCCACAGAGCTAACGGAGTCGATGGAATTCCATTTCGGATCCAGCTTCACACAGTTCTGACTACGGTCCAAATTCTAAGACTTAAGGCCTTATTTAGGGACTAAGTGTCCCAAATCACTTCGCATCACCCAATAATTGAATTCAACCACGCACGCAAGTCAAGTCACATAATATGAAGCTGCTCAGTGCCTTATGCCGCCGGACGAGACTTAAATTCTCAAAACGACCGCCGGGTCGTTACAATAACATATTATATATGTAGTTAAAGTAGTAGAACGAAGCGTGCGTATGTATGTGTGTGTGTGTATATATATATATATATATATAAGAACACGAAGCGCTAGGACCACAGGGTCGGGTTCCTTTAGGGATAGACTTGTGAAGAAGCAATAATCTAATTAGTATATATAATTTATAATCAAATATATCTATTTGTAATTTGATTCATCGACTTATAACTTACTTATATGCATCGATGAATATGAAAAATAAAACGTTTTGACATATATTGATTAATATAAAAAATAAAACGTCTCGACCTATATCGATTAATCTATGTCAGGCATTATTAGTGATGAACGAAAGAAAAATAGAAGAATTAATACTAAATATTTTTGACATGTATATATATATATATGGATCACAAATAAAAGAAACGAAAGAAGTTACTAGCATTAAGTAAACGAATTAATAGGTCAAATTAACGACTAAACATATTAAAAATAGAATAATATTAATTTATCAATTGATAAATATTTCGTACGTAGTAATGTATGCGATTGATCGTCAATTACAATATAGTGTATGTGTCTGTATGAAATTACTCATATACTTAATTATAACTTAGAAAATTTACTTATATAGATGCAATTATAATTTATTAAAAGTAACTAGTTAATATATTTATTTATAAAGATTATGCTTATAGTTTATAATTATTTATAATAATTATATAGCTAAATAAAATAAATTCTTATAGTTTATAATAATTTGTTTATAGTTTATAATAATTTAAGAAATAAAAACACAAAAAAAAACAATTGTTTTTAAAAATAACCATGGTTTTTGGTCAAACGATCAACACTTAATGTACCGACCAAAATTACTGATCAACTTTGGTCGGTAATTCTGAAAATAGATCTGAACTATACGTGATTCCCCCCATTTTTTCTTACATCTCTTCTCCAAATTTTCTTAACTCCTCACTCAATACCTTCCCCTCTCCTTCTCTATTTTCCTTACACAAAGCTCATTCCCCACCCCGTGTTGCCGTCGCCCAGCTGCCGCCATCGCCGCTGCTGCTGCCGCTGCTAGTCACTGCCCACCTTCCGCCTCTCCTTCTCCACCTCCTAAGAATTCTAGGTTTGAATTACAACTTATTTATTTTGTGTATAAATTTAATTGTTAATTAGTTGTGAATTAGTGTTTCAATTGATTATTTAACTTTGCATTTTAGTGAAATCTAGGGTTTAGGTCTTATTTTAATTGAATTGATTACATATGGTATAAATTGAATGTCTAATTTGTATTGTTTTGAATAGTTTAGTTATGTTTGAATTATTAACTTTGAATTGAATTTAGTTTTTAGGATTTGTTCTTGTGAATCGAACTTTTAGGGTATGGGTGAACTTTTAGGATATTAATGGAACTTTTAGGATATAAATGGAACTTTTAGTTTATGTTTAAACTCTTAGGACATGAATTGAATTGAGTTTTTAGGATTTGTTCTTGTGAATTGAATTTTAGGGTATGGGTTAAACTTTTAGGATATGAATTGAACTTTTAGGATATGATGTAGGATATAAATTGAACCTTTTGGATATGAATTCAACTTTTAGGATATAAATTAAACTTTTAGTTTATGTTTAAACTCGTAGGATATGAATTGAACTTTTAGTTTATGTTTAAACTCGTAGGATATGAATTGAACATATAGTTTATAATTAATTATATTTACTATAATGTAATTTTTGGTGTAATTAGGAAAAAATAATTATCTTGAATTAACTAAAAAAGATTTAATTAATTTATAATTGTAGAATAAATTAATTTGTTCTTGTTTTATTTGTATAGATGGAACATCGTACTTGAATGTACAATACGAACTATCCTAATCAGCGGGGATCGCGGGAGGATTTTGTAGAAGGGGTTGATGACTTTATTAGACATGCAATGTCACTTTCACCATACCAAAGTGAAGGAGTAATTAGGTGCCCTTGTGTCATGTGCTATTGTATGAAGTTTAAAAAATAGAGGAAGTTAAGCGTCATCTTTATAGGAAGGGGTTTATAGAGAATTACTTTTGTAACGACCCGACCGGTCGTTTTGACTTTTAGAACCCCGTTCCCCTAAATAAAACTTCCCGTATGTGCTTTTAATGCTTTATTACTTGCAAGGATGATTGGTTCGGGATTTGAAAGTGTTTGGGTTGAAATCGGAACACTTGGTTCCTTAAGTTGGCTTTAAAAGGCCAAGTTTGACTTTGGTCAATATTTTGAGCAAACGGATTTGGATCATTATTTTGACAGTTTCGGTAGGTCCTATCGTGATTTGGGACTTGGGCATATGCCCGGAATCAAATTCCGAGGTCCCTAGCTCGAGATATGAAATTTTGATAAAATATTAAAAGTTTAAGTTCAAATAGTGACCGGATATCGAATTATGTGTAAACGACCCCGGAATAGAATTTTGATGATTCCAACAGCTCCGTATGGTGATTTTGGACTTAGGAGCGTGATCGGAATTTTATTTGGAAGTCCGTAGTGAAATTAGGCTTGAAATGGCTAAAAACAAGAATTTAAGTTTGGAAGTTTGACCGGAGAGTTGACTTTTTGATATCGGAGTCGGAATCTAGTTCCAAAAATTTTCATTTCTCCGTTATGTCATTTATGGCTTGTGTGCAAAATGTGAGATCAATCGGAGTTGATTTGATATGTTTCGACATCGAATGTAGAAGTTGGAAATTCTAAGTTTCCTTAAGCTTGAATTGGAGCGTAATTCATGGTTTTAGCGTCGTTTTAGGTGATTTGAGGTTTCCAATAAGTTCATATGATATTTTAGGACTTGTTGGTATATTTGGTTGAGGTTCCGAGGGCCTCGGGGGAGTTTCAGATGGTTAACGGATCAAAAAGTTGGACTTAAAAGCTGCTGCAATTTTTCCTCTCCTATTGGATATTCTGGGCTATGATCGAGCCCAGATATCGAGCCTAGGTATCGAGCCTAGGGTTGACGAGGCTCAGGCTCGAGCTTGAGATCGAAGCCACGATCGAAGGTTGTGATGACCCAAATGGTTATCTTATGTTTTGGAACTCGAATCTGCGCTCTTAAGCCTTACAAATCTCATTTTTACCCTCCTCGATTTGCGTGTGCAGTCCGGGAAGATTTTCGAAAAGCTTTTATGTTTAAAACTAATAAAAATAAGAATTGTTGCCATAAAAGTTGAGTTTAGTTGACTTCGGTCAATATGTTTGGTAAACGGGCCCGGATCCATGCTTTGACGGTCCCGGTAAGTTCGTATCGAATTATGGGACCTGGGCGTATGCCCATAATCGAATTTGGAGGTCCCTAGCTTGAATTATAATTTTTTCATGAAAATTAAAAGTTTAAAAATTATTTGTTTTTAAGAATTGATTGATATTTGGCATTGTTAGTATCGGGTCCGTATTTTGGTTTCGGAGCCCAGTACATGTTCATTATGATATTTAAGACATGTCTGTAAAATTTGGTGAGAAATGGAGTTGATTTGACGTGATTTGGACATTCAGTTGGGAAATTAGAAGTTTTAAAGTGTTCTTGAGAATTTCATTTGAATTGGTGCTAAATTTAGAGTTCTAGGTGTTATTTTGGCGATTTGATCACACGAGCAAGTTTGTATGATGTTTATAGACTTGTGTACATGTTTGGTTTGGAGCCCGAGGGCTCGAGTGAGTTTCGGATAGGCCACGAGATGTTTTGGACTTTGGAAATCTAGTTATTTTTGCAGAATCTGTGTTTTGGCATGTCCTTCTTCGCGTTCGCGAAGGTACTCTCGCGAACGCGAAGAGTAAACTGGGTAGCTGAGGATTGCTTCTTCGCGAACGCGAAGGCTTGGTCGCGAACGTGAAGCGATGGGGGCGTTACCCTACGCGAACGCGATAAGCCTATCGTGAACGCGTAGCATTAGGCACTGGGGAAGGGGAGTCAGCCATTTCTTCATCGCGAACGCGAGCAATGTCTCGCGAATGCGAAAACCAGGGAAGGGTAGCCTATCTGAATGCGAGAACTACCTCGCGAACGCGAAGGCTTGCCAGCCCATACACTTCACGAATGCAACAGTGCTCTCGTGAATGCGATGAACACTGTCGCCCAGCACTTGACAGATTCCAAAACGGGATTTTTACGAAAAAACTCATTTTTCTCAAAATCCAAACGGTGAGGGGCAATTTTTCAAGAGTCATTCCTTCCGCAAATTATTGGTAAGTGATTCTAAACCATTTTCTTTCAATTACTCATTACATTTCTTGAATTTTCAACTTAAAATCTCGAGTTTTTATGGTAGAATTAGGGGTTAGGGTAGAAAATAGGAATTTGGGGAATTAGACCTCAATTTGAGGTTGGATTCCAGAACTAATTACATATTCGGTCTCGAGGGTGAATGGGTAAAAATATTTTGGTCCGAACCTCGAGTTTTGACCAAGCGGGCCCGAGGTCGATGTTTTCTACTTTTTGGAGGAAACATTAGAAAATTTAATTTATGCAATATAATTAATTCTTTAGCAATATTTGATATTATTTATTCATTGTTGAATAGATACGAGTGGTTTGGAGGTGAATTCCAAAGCAAAAGCTGTGATTGAGAATTAAGTGGCCTTCGAAGCGAGATAAGTGTTGTGTCTAGCTCTGACTTGAGGGAATTAAGAACCTTAGATTATTTGCTAAGTGAAATTCATGTGAACGGCGTATATGTGAGGTGACGAGTACCTATGCCCCGCCAATTTACCTGTTTTACTATATTTCTCTATTTTTCTGATATTGTCTCATTCCTATGCCAAATTGCTACGTGTTATACTAGTGTTGTCCAAATTATCGTTCTTATTATGTTTACAGATTTTTCTGGTGATAACTGAGTTTTTATTTCAAAGTTGAGATTGATATTATGGAACCAAATGTTGAAGTAAGGTTTGTACTTGTTATTCTATCTCCCTGTTGTTATTTATGCATTGCATTATGGTAAGGGAGAGTGTCAATGCACGAAGGGTGATGTCGTGCCATATTATGAGTGTTAATGCACGAAGGGTGATGCCGTTCCATATTGTGAGTGTTAATGCACGAAGGATTATGCCATGCCATATTATGAGTGTTAATGCACGAAGGGTGATGCCATGCCATATTGTGAGTATTAATGCACGAAAGGTGATGTCGTGCCATATTATGAGTGTTAATGCACGAATGCTGATGCCGTGCCATATTGTGAGTGTTAATGCACGAAGGGTGATGCCGTGCCATGATATGAGAGTAAAATCACGAAGGGTGATGTCGTGCCGGTTCTATAATTGTTATGGTGAGATTGAGAGTAAAAGCACGAAAAGTGATGCCGTGCATTTTTCCTTACTGTATTCACTATTCCTGTTGATTCATATTATATTGACTGCTCTGGTGATCATTCTATTGTAGTTCTTTATTTTGTATTCCCCTAAGTATGTTTCCCCTCCCGACATTTCCTATTTAGTTCTTCATTCCTGTTATTTGCGTATACACTGTTAAATTGTACAGGTTGATTTGTAGGTGCTTTGCCTTAGCCTCGTCACTACTTCATCGAGGTTAGGCTCGACACTTACCAGTATATGGCGTCAGTTGTATTGATGTTGCATTCTGCACTTTCTGTGCAGATTTTGATACCGGCTCAGGTTGATCGAGATTTGCTATTGGTCTGCTCTCCGGAGGCTCAAGGTAGATCTGTCGGCATTAACAGACCTTGAAGTTCCCGTCTATCTTTTTATGTCCTGCTATTTTCTTTCATTCAGACAGTTATATTTCTTTCAAACTATTACTTGTAGTAAAATTCTAGAATGCTCGTGAATTGTGACTCCAGATCCGGGTGGTAGTAGTTAATACAGATTTATGATATTCCGCACTTGTTATATTTCATTGTAGTTAATTAATGTTAATTACTTAATGGAAATAAGAAATTGGTAAATGATTCTCTAACGTTGGCTTGCCTAGCAAGTGAAATGTTAGGCGCCATCACGATCCCGTCGGTGGGAAATTTCGGGTCGTGACAGTTGGTATTAGAGCACTAGGTTGCCTAGGTATCATGATTCACGAGCAAGCTTAGTAGAGTCTGGAGGATCAGTACGGAGACGTCTGTGCTTATCTTCCAGAGGCTATGAAGATTAGGAACAAGTTTCACTTTTATTCATCTTTGTCGTGCGAGTTTGCTTTCTCAATACTGATTGAACTCTTCTACTCTTATTCTCTCGCAGATGGCAAGAACACGTACCGCTTCCTCCGTTGAGCAGCAGCCAGAGCCTCCAGTTATAGCTCCCACGCGAGGTAGAGGTCGAGGCCGAGGCCGTGCCAGAGGCCGAGGCAGAGGCAGGGCTCAGCCTTGGGCCCGAGCAGCAGCCCCAGCAGTGGAGCCTCAGATAGAGATTGACGAGGAGGTTCTAGCCCAGACTGTTCCTGTCGGACCAGCTCAGGTTCCGGAGGGGTTCATTGCTACTCCAATACTTCAGGACGCTTTGGTCCGTTTGGTGGGCCTTATGGAGAGTGTGGCCCAGACTGGCATATTTACCATGGCACCAACAGTCTCTCAGGGTGGAGGAGGAGCCCAGACTCCTACCACTCCCGCTCTGGAGCAAATAGCTCCCCAGTATCAGGCTCCAGCAGCTCAGCCAATCAGATTAGTTCAGCCGGTTATTGCGGCACAGATCAGAGATGGGCCAGCTATGTCTTCTAAGGCTTTATGGAGATTGGACAGGTTTACCATGCTCTTTCCTGTTCACTTAAGTGGTGCTCCGTCAGAGGACCCCCAGGAGTATCTTGACAGCTGTCACGAGGTTCTACGGAACATGGGTATAGTGGAGACCAATGGGGTCGATTTTGCTGTATTTCAGATGACTGGTTCCGCCAAGAAATGGTGGAGAGATTACTTGTTGACCAGACCAGCTGGGTCGCATGCTCTTACGTGAGACCAGTTCTCTCATCTCTTCATGGAGAAGTTTCTGCCTATCACATTGAGAGAGGAGCATCGCCGTCAGTTTGAGCGTCTCCAGCAGGGCAGTATAACTGTTACTCAGTATGAGACCCATTTTGTGGATTTGGCCCGTTATGCCATTCTTTTGCTTCCCACCGAGAGAGAGAGGGTAAGGAGGTTTATTGATGGACTTGCTCAGCCTATTAAATTGCAGATGGCTAAGGAGAATGGGAGTGAGATTTCTTTTCAGGCGGCTGCTAATGTCGCCAGACGAGTCGAGATGGTTCTTACTCAGGGAGGTCAGGGGTCTGACAAGAGGCCTCATCATTCCGGTGAGTTCAGCGGTGCCTCTTCTAGAGGCAGGAGTACTTTTGGTAGAGGCCATCCTCCCAAGCCGTTTCATTCAGCGCTCCAGGCATCCCATGGTGCAACAGGTGGTCGTGGCCCTCAGATGCATTATTCCAACCAGCTAGCCTACAGTGCACCACTAGCTCCTATTAGTGCACCTCCACTCCAGAGTTATCAGGGTGGTTATTCAGGTCGACAAGGTCAATTTCAGGGTCAGCAGTCACATCAGCCGAGGTTATGTTATACTTGTGGTGATCCGAGGCACATTGCCAGATTTTGCCCTCGGGGAACGGGCAACTCACAGAATCAGAGTTCTCGTGCCATGGTTCCGGCACCAGTTGCTGCACCACTTACTCAGCCAGCCAAAGGCAGGGGTCAGGAAGCTAGAGGTAGGGGCCAGGCAGTTAGAGGTGATGGTCAGGCCGTTAGAGGTGGAGACCAGCCAGCTAGAGGCCGTCCTAGGGACGTTGTTCAGGGTGGTGGGGCCCAGCTCAGGTGTTATGATTTCCCAGGCAAGCCTGAGGCTGAGTCATCTGACGCTGTTATCATAGGTACTGTTTCAGTTTGCAGTAGAGATGCTTCAGTTCTATTTGATCCGGGATCTACTTACTCCTATGTGTCATCCTATTTTGCTTCCTATTTGGTTGTGCCCCGAGATTCTTTGAGTGCTCCTGTATATGTGTCCACACCAGTGGGAGATGCTATTATTTTAGATCGTGTTTATCGTTCGTGTGTAGTCACCATTGAGAGTCTTGAGACTCGTGTAGATTTTCTACTTCTCGACATGGTTGATTTTGATGTCATACTGGGTATAGATTGGTTGTCACCTTATCATCCTATATTAGATTGTCACGCCAAGACGGTGACATTAGCCTTGCAGGGGTTGCCTCGATTAGAGTGGAGAGGGAATCTAGGCCATTCTGCCAGTAGGGTTATCTCTTATGTGAATGCTCGGCATATGGTCAAGAAGGGTGTCTAGCTTATTTGGCTTATGTCCGCAATTCTTTTGCGGAGGTTCCTTACAAAGATTCGGTGTCAGTTGTTCATGAGTTTCCAGAGGTGTTTCTTGCAGACCTGCGTAGGATGCCACCCGACAAGGATATTGATTTCTGCATTGATTTGGCTCCGGGCACTCAGCCTATTTCTATTCCGCCATATCACATGGCCCCGCCAGAGTTGAAAGAATTGAAGGAGCAGTTGCAAGATTTGCTGGATAAGGGCTTCATTAGACCTGGTGTTTCGCCCTGACGTGCACCTGTGTTATTTGTGAAGAAGAAAGATGGATCGATGAGGATGTTTATAGATTATCGGCAGTTGAACAAAGTCACTATCAAGAATAAATATCCATTACCGAGGATTGATGATTTATTTGATCAGCTTCAGGGTGCCAAGGTGTTTTCAAAGATTGATTTGAGATCTGGCTACCATCAGTTGAGGATTAGGGCATCCGATGTTCCTAAGACAGCTTTTCGGACTCGGTATGGGCATTATGAGTTTCTAGTGATGTCATTTGGGCTGACAAATGCCCCAGCATCATTCATGGATTTGATGAACCGGGTGTTCAAACCCTACTTGGATTCCTTTGTGTTTGTCTTTATTTATGATATCTTGATCTACTCCCATAGTCAAGAGGAGCATGAGCAACATCTTTGGATCGTTCTTCAGACTCTAAAATACAGCCAGTTATATGCTAAGTTCTCAAAATGCGAGTTTTGGTTGAGTTCAGTTGCTTTCTTGGGTCACGTTGTATCAGCAGAGGGTATTCAGGTAGATCCTAAGAAGATTGAGGCAGTCCAGAATTGGCCTAGACCCACATCAGCTAAAGAGATCTGTAGTTTTCTGGGTTTGGCGGGCTATTACTGTCGATATGTGGAGGGGTTTTCATCCATAGAAGCCCCGTTGACCAGATTGACCCAGAATGGTGCCCCGTTCAGGTGGTTAGACGAGTGTGAAGCGATCTTTTAGAAGCTCAAGACAGCTTTGACTATGACACCAGTATTGGTATTACCCACAAATGCAGGATCTTATACAGTACATTATGACGCATCTCATATTAGTCTGGGTGCGGTATTGATGCAGGGTGGCAAGGTTATTGCATATGCTTAATGGCAGCTGAAGGTTCACGAGAAGAATTAACCTATTCATGATCTAGAGCTGGCAGCCATTGTTCACGCGCTGAAGATTTGGAGGCACTATCTTTACGACATGCCATGTGAGGTATTCACTGATCATCGGAGCTTGCAGTATTTGTTCAAGAAGAAGGAGTTCAATTTGAGGCAGAGGAGGTGGCTGGAGCTGTTGAAAGACTATGATATCACTATATTGTATCATCCCGGGAAGGCCAATGTGGTGGTCGATGCTTTGAGTAGAAAGTCAGTCAGTATGGGTAGCCTTGCATATATTCCAGTTGGTGAGAGACCGGTTGCATTGGATGTTCAGGCCTTGGCCAACCGGTTTGTAAGGTTAGATGTTTCTTAGACCAACTGTGTTCTAGCTTGTATAGTTGCTTGGTCTTCTTTATTTGAGTGCATCAGAGATCGGCAGAATGACGATCCTTATTTACTTGTCCTTAGAGACACAGTACGACACGGTGGTGCCAAACAGGTTACTATTGGAGATGACAGAGTTTTGAGGATACATGGTCGTATCTGTGTGCCTAATGTGAATGGACTTCGTGAGTTGATCCTTGAGGAGTCCCATAGTTCCCGGTATTCTATTCATCCGGGCGCCGCCAATATGTATCAAGACTTGAGGCAGCATTATTAGTGGAGGCAAATGAAGAAGGACATAGTTGCCTATGTAGCTCGGTGCCTAAGTTGTCAACAGGTAAAGTGTGAGCATCAGAGACCTGGTGGTTTACTTAAGAGGTTAGATATTCCTGAGTGGAAGTGGGAGTGTATCATTATGGATTTTGTTGTTGGACTCCCACAGACTCAGAGGAAGTTCGATGCAGTTTGGGTCATTGTAGACAGGCTGACTAAGTCAGCGCATTTCATTCCTGCTGTAGTTATCTATTCCTTGGAGTGGTTGGCAGAGATTTACATTCGTGAAATCGTCTGTCTTCACTGTGTGCCCGTGTCTATCATTTCTGGTCGAGGTACGCAGTTTACCTCGCACTTTTGAGGGCAGTTCAGCGTGATTTGGGTACGCGGGTTGAGTTGAGCATAACATTTCATCTTCAGACGGATGGGCAGTCCGAGCGTACTATTCAGATCTTGGAGGATATGCTCCGCGCCTGTGTTATTGACTTTGGAGGTTCTTAGGATCAGTTTTTTCTGTTAGCAGAGTTTGCCTACAATAACAGCTACCCGCCGAGCATTCAGATGGCTCCCTATGAGGCATTATATGGTAGACGGTGTAGGTCGCCAATTGGGTGGTTCAAGGCGGAGGAGGCTCGGTTATTGGTTACAGATTCAGTTCAGGAGGCCTTGGACAAGGTCAAGATTATACATGATCGACTTCGTATAGCTCAGTCCAGGCAAAAGCGTTATGCTGACCGTAAAGTTCATGATATTGCATTCATGGTTGGAGAACGAATATAGCTTCGGGTATCGCCTATGAAGGGTGTTATGAGATTTAGGAAGAAGGGCAAGTTGAGCCCTAGGTATATCGGGTCATTTGAGATCCTCGAGAGAGTGGGGGAGGTAGCTTATAGACTTGCGTTGCCTCCAGGGTTATCCTAAGTTCATCAGGTATTCCATGTGTGTATGCTCCAGAAATATCATGGTGACCCGTCCCACGTGTTAGATTTCATCTCTGTCCAGTTGGACAAGGATTTGACTTACGAGGAGGAGCCGGTGGACATTCTAGACCGGCAGGTTCGTCAGTTGAGGTCAAAGAGTTACCCTTCAGTTCGAGTGCAGTGGAGAGGTCAGCCTATTGAGGCAGCTACTTGGGAGTTCGAGTCCGATATGCGGAGTAGATATCCCCACCTTTTCACCATCCCAGGTATTTTTCTATGTCCGTTCGAGGACGAACGGTTGTTTTAGAGGTAGAGAATGTGATGACCCAAAAGGTCATCTTATGTTTTAGAACTTGAATTTGCGCTCTTAAGCCTTAAAAATCTCATTTACCCTCCTCGATTTGCGTGCGCAGTCCGGGCAGGTTTCCTAAAAGCTTTTATATTGAAAACTAATAAAAATAAGAATGTTTGCCTTAAAAGTTGATTTTAGTTTACTTTGGTCAAAATATTTGGTAAACAGGCCCAGATCAGTGCTTTGACGGTCCAAGTAGGTCCGTATCGAATTATGGAACATGAGCGTATGCCTAAAATCGAATTTGGAGGTCCATAGCTTGAATTATGAATTTTTGATGAAAATTAAAAGTTTTGAAATTATTTGTTTTTAAGAATTGATTGATATTTGGCATTATTAGTATAGGGTCTGTATTTTGGTTCCAGAGCCCGGTACAGGTTCATTACGATATTTAAGACATGCTTGTGAAATTTGGTGAGAAATGGAGTTGATTTGACGTGATTCGGACGCTCAGTTGAGAAATTAGAAGTTTTAAAGTGTTCTTGAGAATTTCATTTGAATTGGTGCTAAATTTAGAGTTCTAGGTGTTATTTTGGCAATTTAATCGCGCGAGCAAGTCCGTATGATGTTTGTAGACTTGTGTGCAAGTTTGGTTTGGAGCCCCGAGGGCTCGGGTGAGTTTTGGATAGGCCACAAGATGTTTTGGACTTTGGAAATCTGTGTTTTCTGCAGAATCTGTGTTCTGGCATGTCCTTCTTCGCGTTCGCGAAGGTACTCTCGCGAACGCAAAGAGTTAACTGGGCAGATAAGGATTTCTTCTTTGTGAACGCGAAGGCTTGGTCGCGAATGCAAAGCGATAGGGGTGTTACCCTTCGTGAACGTGACAAGCCCATCGCGAACGCGTAGCGTTAGGCACTGGGGAGGGGGAGTCAGCCTTTTCTTCATCGCGAACGCGAGCAATGTATCGTGAATGCGAAGACCAGGGAAGGGTAGCCTACGCAAACGTGAGCACTGCCTTGCGAACGCGAAGGCTTTCCAGCCCATACACTTCGCGAATGCGACAGTGCTCCCGCGAACGCGATGAACACTGTCACCCAGCACTTAACAGAATCCAAAACGGGATTTTTTCCAAAACACTCATTAAAAACTACATGTTTTTTACTAAAAACTGAAAAAAAACGTAAATATTTTTTTTTCCAGTTTTTACCAAAAACAACTGCTTTAAAAAAACTGAAAAATATTTTCTAAAATAATATTTTGTAAAAATTGAAAAACAAAAGCTGAAAATCAATTTTCTAAAGCAATTTTATTTGTAAAAACTGATTTTATTTTCTTTTACAAAAAACTGAAAAAACGAAAATAGGTTTTTTCCAGTTTTTACAAAAAACACTGCTTTAACAAAAGCTGAAAAATATTTTCTAAAACAATATTTTTGTAAAAACGTTAAAAAACAAAAAAATAATTTTCTAAAGCAATGTTTTTGTAAAAACTGAAAAAACAAATATTTTCTTTTTTCAGTTTTTAGTTAAAAATATTTCAGTTTTTTCTAGTTTTTAATTACTTTAAAAAATTGATTTTAAGCTTCTTCTTTTCAGTTTTTACAAAAATATTGTTTTAGAAAATATTTTTCAGTTTTTTTAAAGCAGTTTTTTTAAAAAACTGGAAAAAAAATATATTTTCATTTTTTCAGTTTTTAGTTAAAAATATTTCAGTTTTTTCTAGTTTTTAATTACTTTAAAAAATTGATTTTAAGCTTCTTCTTTTCAGTTTTTACAAAAATATTGTTTTAGAAAATATTTTTCAGTTTTTTTAAAGCAGTTTTTTTAAAAAACTGGAAAAAAAATATATTTTCATTTTTTCAGTTTTTAGTAAAAAAACAAATTAGTCTTTTCCAATTTTTTTTTTAAAAAATAATTTTTCGGGTATGGGTAATGAGTCTTTTTAATTAAAAATCCAAATGGTGAGGGGCGATTTTTCAAGAGTCATTCCTTCCCCAAATTGTTGGTAAGTGATTCTAAACCATTTTCTTTCAATTACCCATTATATTGTTTGACTTTTCAACCTAAACTCTAGAGTTTTCATGGTAGAATTAGGAGTTAGTGTAGAAAATAAGGATTTCGGGAATTTGGGGATTTAGACCTCAATTTGAGGTCGGATTCCAAAACTAATTACATATTCAGGCTCGTGGGTGAATGGGTAAAAATATTTTGGTCCGAACCTCGGGTTTTGACCAAGCGGGCCCGGGGTCGATGCTTTGACTTTTTGGAGGAAAAATTAGAAAATTTAATTTATGAAATATAATTGATTCTTTAGCAATATTTGATATTATTGAGTCATTTTTGAATAGATACGAGTCGTTTGGAGGTGAATTTCAAAGGAAAAGCTGTGAATGAGAATTAAGTGGCCTTCGGAGAGAGGTAAGTGTTGTGTCTAACCTTGACTAGAGGGAATTAAGAACCTTAGATTATTTGCTAAGTGAAATTCATGTGAGCGGCGTATATGTGAGGTGACGATTACCTATGCACCGCCAATTTACCTATTTTTCTATGTTTCTCTGTTTTTCTGATATTGTCTCATTCCTATGCCAAATTGCTACGTGTTATACTAGTGTTGTCCAATTTATCGTTCTTATTATGTTTACAGATGTTTCTGGTGATAACTGAGTTTTTATTTCAAAGTTGAGATTGATATTATGGAACCAAATGTTTAAGTAAAGTTTGTATTTGTTATTCTATCTCCTTGTTGTTATTTATGAATTGCATTATGGTAAGGGAGAGTATTAATGCACGAAGGGTGATGCCGTGCCATATTGTGAGTGTTAATGCACGAAGGGTAATGCCGTGCCATATTGTGAGTGTTAATGCACGAAGGGTGATGCTGTGCCATATTGTGAGTGTTAATGCACGAAGGGTGATGCCGTGCCATATTGTGAGTGTTAATGCATGAAGGGTGATGCCATGCCATATTGTGAGTGTTAATGCACGAAGGGTGATGTCGTGCCATGATGTGAGAGTAAAAGCACGAAGGGTGATGCTGTGCCGTTTCTATAAATTTTATGGTGAGATTGAGAGTAAAAGCACGAAGGGTGATGCCGTGCATTTTTCCTTACTGTATTCACTATTCTTGTATATTCATGGTATATTGACCTCTCCGATGATCATTCTGTTGTAGTTATTTATCTTGTATTCCCCTCAGTATGTTTCCCCTCCCGACATTTCCTGTTTAGTTCTTCATTCCTGTTATTTGCGTATACACTGTTAAATTGTACAGGTTCATTTCTAGGTGCCTTGCCTTAGCCTCGTCACTACTTCGTCGAGGTTAGGCTCGACACTTACCAGTACATGGGGTCGGTTTTACTGATGCTACATTCTGCACTTTCTGTGCAGATTTTGATACCGGCTCAGGTTGATCGAGATTTGCTATTGGTCTGCTATCCGGAGACTCAAGGTAGATCTGTCGGCATTCACAGACCGTGAAGTCCCCGTCTATCTTTTAATGTCCTGCTGTTTTCTTTCATTCATACAATTATATTTCTTTCAGACTATTACTTGTAGTAAAATTCTAGAATGCTCGTGAATTGTGACTCCAGATCCGGGTGGTAGTAGTTAATACAAATTTATGATATTCCACACTTGTTATATTTCATTGTAGTTAGTTAATGTTAATTGCTGAATGGAAGTAAGAAATTGGTAAATGATTCTCTAACGTTGGCTTGTCGAGCAAGTGAAATGTTAGGCGCCATCAAAGTCCCGTCGGTGGGAAGTTTTGGGTCGTGACAAAGGTCCAGCTCGAGGACATGATCGAAAGTAAGGCTCGAGCACTAGGATCGAGACCCATGCTCGTTGCCCTGATCGAAGGCCCATGATAGATGCCCTGATCGAAGGCCCATGCTCGATGCAATGATCGAGGCCATGCTCGATGCCCTAATCGAAGTCCCATGCTCGATGCCATGATCGAGGCCTTGCTCAATGCCCTGATAGAAGGCCCATGCTCGATGCAATGATCGAGGCCATGCTCGATGCCCTAATCGAAGTCCCATGCTCGATGCCATGATCGAGGCCTTGCTCAATGCCCTGATAGAAGGCCCATGCTCGATGCAATGATCGAGGCCATGCTCGATGCCCTAATCGAAGTCCCATGCTCGATGCCATGATCGAGGCCTTGCTCAATGCCCTGATAGAAGGCCCATGCTCGATGCAATGATCGAGGCCATGCTCGATGCCCTAATCGAAGTCCCATGCTCGATGCCATGATCGAGGCCTTGCTCAATGCCCTGATAGAAGGCCCATGCTCGATGCAATGATCGAGGCCATGCTCGATGCCCTAATCGAAGTCCCATGCTCGATGCCATGATCGAGGCCTTGCTCAATGCCCTGATAGAACGCACATGCTCGATGCCCTGATTGAAGGCACATGCTCGATGCCCTGATCGAAGGCCCAACCTCGATGCCATGATCGAGGCCGTGACCGAGGTCCAGGCTCGAGCCTGTGATCGAAGCCACGATCGAGGCCCAGTTCGAGGACCAGTTCCGAAGGTTGTCTGGGTAGTTTTATAAAAAGAGGGCATTCGTCCCATTCGCCATTTTTAACAAATTGGAGCTTGAGCAGAGGCGATTTTGGATAGATTTTCAAGGAAATACATTGGGGTAAGTTATTCTTACTCGAATTTGGTCTATATACACAAATATATCATTGTTTTCACCGTTTAATTAGTGTTTTGAGATTGAAATTTGGGAACTTTTTAGAAATCAATTTTTGAAATTTCGGTATCGACTCGGAGTTGGATTTGAGTGAAACTGGTATGGGTGGACTCGTAATTGAATGGGTTATCGGATTTCATAACTTTCATCGGATTCCAAGATATAGGCCCCACATATGAAGTTTTAATTAATTTCGGTATTTTTATTGAAAATGTAGTATTTCCTTATATAATTGATTCCTATAATTTTTAGTGATTGTATCGAATTATGTTTGGTTAGATTCAAGCCAATCGAAGTTGGATAATCGAGGAAAAATCCTACTAGAGTATTAAATTTGAGCAAGACGAGGTAAGTCTCCTGTCTAATTTTGTGAGGGGGAAATTACCTCATAGGTGATTAAATTGAATAATTGTTGTTAATTGGGGGGGCTACGTATGCACGAGGTGGCGNTAGGTGCCTTGCCTTAGCCTCGTCACTACTTCGTCGAGGTTAGGCTCGACACTTACCAGTACATGGGGTCGGTTTTACTGATGCTACATTCTGCACTTTCTGTGCAGATTTTGATACCGGCTCAGGTTGATCGAGATTTGCTATTGGTCTGCTATCCGGAGACTCAAGGTAGATCTGTCGGCATTCACAGACCGTGAAGTCCCCGTCTATCTTTTAATGTCCTGCTGTTTTCTTTCATTCATACAATTATATTTCTTTCAGACTATTACTTGTAGTAAAATTCTAGAATGCTCGTGAATTGTGACTCCAGATCCGGGTGGTAGTAGTTAATACAAATTTATGATATTCCACACTTGTTATATTTCAT
Organism: Nicotiana otophora; assembly: GCA_000715115.1. NCBI lineage: Eukaryota > Viridiplantae > Streptophyta > Magnoliopsida > Solanales > Solanaceae > Nicotiana > Nicotiana otophora. The sequence goes on along the minus strand of AWOL01S0015415.1, from coordinate 6,446 downwards.
TGTAGTTAGTTAATGTTAATTGCTGAATGGAAGTAAGAAATTGGTAAATGATTCTCTAACGTTGGCTTGTCGAGCAAGTGAAATGTTAGGCGCCATCAAAGTCCCGTCGGTGGGAAGTTTTGGGTCGTGACAAAGGTCCAGCTCGAGGACATGATCGAAAGTAAGGCTCGAGCACTAGGATCGAGACCCATGCTCGTTGCCCTGATCGAAGGCCCATGATAGATGCCCTGATCGAAGGCCCATGCTCGATGCAATGATCGAGGCCATGCTCGATGCCCTAATCGAAGTCCCATGCTCGATGCCATGATCGAGGCCTTGCTCAATGCCCTGATAGAACGCACATGCTCGATGCCCTGATTGAAGGCACATGCTCGATGCCCTGATCGAAGGCCCAACCTCGATGCCATGATCGAGGCCGTGACCGAGGTCCAGGCTCGAGCCTGTGATCGAAGCCACGATCGAGGCCCAGTTCGAGGACCAGTTCCGAAGGTTGTCTGGGTAGTTTTATAAAAAGAGGGCATTCGTCCCATTCGCCATTTTTAACAAATTGGAGCTTGAGCAGAGGCGATTTTGGATAGATTTTCAAGGAAATACATTGGGGTAAGTTATTCTTACTCGAATTTGGTCTATATACACAAATATATCATTGTTTTCACCGTTTAATTAGTGTTTTGAGATTGAAATTTGGGAACTTTTTAGAAATCAATTTTTGAAATTTCGGTATCGACTCGGAGTTGGATTTGAGTGAAACTGGTATGGGTGGACTCGTAATTGAATGGGTTATCGGATTTCATAACTTTCATCGGATTCCAAGATATAGGCCCCACATATGAAGTTTTAATTAATTTCGGTATTTTTATTGAAAATGTAGTATTTCCTTATATAATTGATTCCTATAATTTTTAGTGATTGTATCGAATTATGTTTGGTTAGATTCAAGCCAATCGAAGTTGGATAATCGAGGAAAAATCCTACTAGAGTATTAAATTTGAGCAAGACGAGGTAAGTCTCCTGTCTAATTTTGTGAGGGGGAAATTACCTCATAGGTGATTAAATTGAATAATTGTTGTTAATTGGGGGGGCTACGTATGCACGAGGTGGCGAGAGTCCATGCGTTGCTACTATTAATGCTAAAGTCCAGGTAGTTTAGGACTCAAAAGCATGAATTACTTGTGTAAATGGTAGTCATCATTTAATTAAATTATTTGATATATTTATATATATGTTGTGAATTGTTAGATAAAAATATTAAAGGATGAAAATCTCATATGCTTGAATTTCTGTTTAAATTTATTAATTGTAAAAATAAATTGTTCCTCCTCCTGAATTTATCTTATAATAAATATACTCTCATTCCGGAGGTACATAAAAAAATGTTCTCCTTTCTTGTGGAGCGGGCCGAATGCCTCAGCAGGATAGATGCATCTATGGATCGTGCCGCACGTCCCTCGATAGTGTACACAACACTCTGGATCGGGTCGAACGATCTCGGCAGAAATTGTGCTTAATAATAATAATTACACGATACCTTAATAGTTTATTTCAGCTTGCGAACCTAATTGATAAATTGGAGAATCCTTGGAATTTAATTGTAACGAACCGGCCTGTCATTTTGAATATTATAACCTCATTTCACCATTTACTACTCAATTTATGCCTTGCTATTGATTTATGACTTATCGGGTTAGTTGGTTCGGGTCCGTAAGGAATTCGGAGTGAAATGAAACACCTAGTCTCATAATTGAAAACAAATTAAGTTAGAAAAGTGGACCGGATATGGACCTATGTGTAAACGACTTTGGATTCAAATTCTGATAATTCCAATAGCTTTGTATGGTGATTTCAGACTTCGGAGCGTGTCCGGAAGAATTTTTGGAGATCCGTAGAGGAAATAAACTTGAAATGCCGAAAGTTAAATTTTTGGAAAGTTTGACCGAGGGGTTGACTTTTCGATATTGGGGTCGAAATCTGATTCTGAAAATTTTAATAGGTATGTTATGTCATTTATGACTTGTGTGCAAAATTGGAGGTCAATCGGGCGTGATTTGATAGGTTTCGGCATTATTTGTAGAAATTAGAAATTTCAAGGTTCAATAGGCTTGCATTGGGGCGTAATTCATGGTTCTAGCGTTGTTTGAGGTGATTTGACGATTCGACTAAGTTCGTATGATGTTTTAGGAGTTGTTGGTTTATTTAGTTGAGGTCCCGAGGGCCTCGGGTGAGTTTCAGATGGTTACCGGATCCAAAATTGAACTATAACAGCTACTGCAATTTCCTTCTATTGGAAATTTCTTCTCCCAGATTCGAGCCCAGAAATCTCTCAGAATCAAGCCCAGAAATCGAGCCCAGATATGAGCCTAGATCGAGCCCAGGGTCAAGGGTCACGGTCGAAGCCATGATCGAGCCCAGGGTCGAGGGCCACAATCGAAGCCATGATCGAGACTAGTGTCGAGGGCCACAATCGAAGCCATGATCGAGCCCAGGGTCGAGGTCCACGATCGAAGCCATGATCGAGCCCAGGTTCGAGGGTCAAGGTCGAAGGCAGGGTCGAAGAGATGATCGAAGGCCAGGGTCAAAGGCCATGATCGAGGATCAGGATCGAAGCCACGATCGAGGCTTAAGATCGAGGACCATGATCGAGGACCATGATCGAGGGCCAGGATCGAGGCCCGGGATCTAGGCAGAACCGAGGTTATCTGGGCAGAATTATAAAAACAGGGACTTCGTCCCATTCACCATTTTTGACAAATTGGAGCTTGAGGAGAGGCAATTTTTGATTTTTGTTTTAAGGAAAACTTTAGGTAAGTCCCTTGTGATCATTTCTACTCTATAATATTGAATTATCATCGAATAATCCGACTAGATTACATGATTTTAAGGTGTAAATCGGAGACTGGAACTTAGAAATTTGAATATAAGATTCGTAGATTTGAGAGTCGAGTTGAGGTCGGATTTTGGTAAAATTAGTATGGGTATACTCGTGGTTGAATGGGCTTTCGCATTTTGTAAGTTTTGTCGGGTTCGGATAAGTGGGCCCCACGTGCGATTTTTGAGCTAAATTTTGATTTTTATGAAAAATTAATATTTTCTTATGGAATTAATTTCAATAAATTTTATTGACTGAAACGAAGTATTTGTGACTAGATTCGAGGCATTCAGAGGCCGATTTGCGACGCAAAGGCATAACAGAGTAAAATGTTTCATGTTTTGAGGTAAGTAACAGTTTTAAATTAGGTCCTGAGGGTATTAAATCCCGGATTTTGGTATCATATGATTATTTTGGAGGTGACGCACATTCTAGGTGATGGGCGTGTGGGTGTGCACCGATGGGATTGTGACTTGGTCCATCCTGGGAAACTGTAAAGTTGAGTAATTTGTTGTTAGCTATATGCTCTCTATGTGTTGAAAAAATTTGACTGTAAATCATGTTAGAAATCATGCTTAGGCTATGTGATAGTACTATTGGGACCCACAGAGGTTGCATACTTGTTGAATTGCCTGCTAAATGCTATATGTACTCAATCTCAGCTTTTACTAGTACATTTTATCTCAGTCTCTGTTATTATTATTGATACATCATATCATTGTTTTTGGGATGATTTCATGATTATTAAGAGCCCGAAAGACTGAAGAGATTTATGACTGAGTGAGGTCGAGGGCCTGATTGTGAGATATTGATACTATAGCACGTGAGTTGTCCGTGCATCATGTGAGTTGGCCGTGCAGATCCTTATATTATACTATAGCACATGAGTTGGCCATGAAGCACATGAGTTGGCCGTGCGGATCCTTATATTATACTATAGCACATGAGTTGTCCGTGCAACACGTGAGTTGGCCGTGCGGATCCAGATATTTATATTATGCCATGTGAGTTGTCCGTGCAGCACGTGAGCTGTTCGTGCAGTTTATAGCGCTTGGGTTGTAGGAGCCCCTCTGGAGTCTGTACACCCCTAGTGAGCGTGGGTACCCATTGAGAGTGAGTGATGAGTGCTGGGAGCCCAGGAAGTGATGAGGGCTGGGAGCCCAGTGGGTGATTGTTGTCCTAAGAGGTTGTACTTGATTTTCATTTATTGTTGCACTTAGTTGCTATCTGTCATTGTTGTGAAATTTCTTAAAGCTTGTTGATATACGGATTACATGAACAGGAACTGTATAAAAATTGATTTGACATTAAACTGCCAGATTTGATAGCATGTCTATTATTTCCTAGAATTACTGGAAATGAACCATAACTGTGTAGCTCGTTACTATCTTCAGTTCCTTATCTATTATTGTTACTTGCTGAGTTGGTTGTACTCATACTATACCCTGCACTTCGTGTGCAAATCCAGGTGTTCCCGGATATAGCGGGTGTTGATCCTTTTACGCGGTTGATTTTTAGGAGATTTTGAGGTAGCTGCCGTATTCCGCAGACCTTGTCTCTCCTTCTCTATCTCTTTGTTCCCTGTATTTGGTCTCAGACTATTATAGACTATATTTTCCAGACTTGTATTCATATTAGATGTTCATGTACTCAGTGACACCAGGTTTTGGGGAGTGTTTGTATTGTATTTAAATATTATATTTTCAACCTTAAAGAGAAGTTTTGGTTTATTGAGATTATC
>AWOL01S0015412.1:14200-56376 GCA_000715115.1 Nicotiana otophora | reverse complement strand
GTGATGTTGCATTCATGGTCGGAGAGAGAGTGTTACTTCGGGTATCACCCATGAAGGGTGTAATGAGGTTCGGAAAGAAGGGCAAGTTGAGCCCTAGGTATATCGGACCTTTTAAGATTCTAGAGAGAGTGGGAGAGGTGGCTTACAAGCTTGCGTTACCACCTAGTTTAGCAGCTGTTCATCCTGTATTCCATGTATCCATGCTTCGAAAGTATCACGGCGATCCGTCCCATGTGTTAGATTTCAGCTCTGTCCAGTTGGACGAGGAATTGACTTATGAGGAGGAGCCGGTGGCAATTCTAGCCCGGCAAGTTTGCCAGTTGAGATCAAATAATTATCCTTCAGTTCGAGTGTAGTGGAGAGGTCAGCCTATTTAGACAGCTACTTGGGAGTCCGAGTCCGATATGCGGAGTAGATATCCCTACCTTTTCACCAGCCTAGGTACTTTTCTATGTCCGTTCGAGGACGAACCGTTATTTTAGAGGTGGAGATTGTGATGACCCAAAAGGTCATCTTATGTTTTAGAACTCGAATCTGTGCTCTTAAGCCTTACAAATCTCGTTTTTACCCTCCGCGATTTGCGTACGCAGTTCGGACAGGTTTCCGGAAAGCTTATATGTTGAAAACTAATGAAAATAAGAATTTTTACGTTAAAAATTAATTTTAGTTGACTTCGATCAATATTTTTGGTAAACGGGCCCGGATCCATTCTTTGACGGTCCTGGTGGGTCCGTATCGAATTATCGGACCTGGACGTATGCCCGAAATCAAATTCGGAGGTCCCTAGCTTAAGTTATGAATTTTTAATGAAAATTAAAAGTTTGAAAATTATTTGTTTTTAAGAATTGATTGATATTCGGCATTGTTAGTATCGGGTTCGTATTTTGATTCCGGAGCCCGGTACAGGTTCGTTATGATATTTAAGACCTGTCGGACGTCCAGTTGAGAAAATAGCAATTTTAAAGCGTTCTTGAGAATTTCATTTGATTTGATGCTAAATTCATAGTTCTAGGTATTATTTTGGCGATTTGATCGTGCGAGTAAGTTCGTATGATGTTTTTAAACTTGTGTGCGTATTTGGTTTGGAGCCCCGAGGGCTCGGGTGAGTTTCGGATAGGCCACGAAATGTTTTGGACTTTGAAAATCTGGTATTTTACTGCAGCAGGTGTTCTGGCATGTCCTTCTTCGCGTCCGCGAAGGTCCTCTCGCGAACGAGAAGAGTAAACTGATGAGGCAGGGATTTCTTCTTCGCGAACGCGAAGCGATGGGGGAATTATCCTTCGCGAACGCGACAAGCCCATCGCGAACACGTAGAGTTAGGCATTGGGGAGGGGGAGTCAGTCANGGTACTCTCGCGAACGCGAAGAGTAAACTGGGCAGCTGAAGTTTTCTTCTTCACGAACGCGAAGTGATGGGGGGCTTACCCTTCGTGAACGCGACTGGCGCAACGCGAACGCGAAGCATGTGGGGGCCTTGGGGGAGGGGGGTTGGTCGTTGCTTCATCTCGAACGCGAACCATGTCTCGCGAATGCGAAGGCCAGGGGGGAGTAATCATCGCGAACACGAGCTGGGTCTCGGGAATGTGAAGGCTTGACAACCATTACCCTTCGCGAACGCGACAGTGCTCTCGCAAACGTGATGAACACTGTCGCCCAGCACTTAACAGAATCCAAAAATGAGATTTTAGCCAAAAACTCATTTTTCTCAAAAACTAAACGGTGAGAGGCGATTTTCAAGAGTCATTTCTTCCCCAAATTGTTGGTAAGTGATTCTAAACCATTTTCTTTCAATTACCCATTACATTTCTTAACTTTGCAACCTAAAATCTAGAGTTTTTATGGTAGAATTAGAGGTTATGGTAGATACTAGGGATTTCGGGAATTTGGGGATTTAGACCTCAATTTGAGGTCGGATTCCAAAACCAATTATATATTCGGTTTCGGGGATGAATGGGTAAATGAATTTTGGTCCGAACCTCGGGTTTTGACCAAGCGGGCCCGGGATCGATTTTTCGACTTTTTGGAGGAAAATTTGGGAAATTTAATTTATGCAATATAATCGATTCCTTTAGCAATATTTGATATTATTGAGTCATTTTTGAATATATACGAGTGGTTTGGAGGTGAATTCTAAAGGAAAAGTTGTGATGAGAATTAAGTGACCTTTGGAGCGAGGTAAGTATTGTGTCTAACCCGGACTTGAGGGAATTAGGAACCTTAGATTACTTGCTAAGTGAAATCCATGTGAGCGGCGTATATGTGAGGTGACGAGTACTTATGCACCGCCAATTTACCCGTTTTCCACGTTTCTCTGTTTTTCTTATATTGTCTTTTTCCTATGCCAAATTGCTACGTGTTACACTAGTGTTGTTCAATTTATCGTTCTTATCATGTTTACGGATTTTCTGGTGATAATTGAGTTTTTATTTCAAAATTGAGATTGATATTATGGAACCAAATATTAAAGTAAGGTTTGTACTTGTTAATTAATCTCCCTGTTTTTATTTATGCATTGCATTATGGTAAGGGAGAGCGTTAATGCACGAAGGGTGATGCCATGCCATATTGTGAGTGTTAATGCACGAAGGGTGATGCCGTGTCATATTGTGAGTGTTAATGCACGAAGGGTGATGTCGTGCCATATTGTGAGTGTTAATGCATGAAGGGTGATGTCGTGCCATATTGTGAGTGTTAATGCACGAAGGGTGATGCTGTGCCATGATATGAGAGTTAATGCACGAAGGGTGATATCGTGTCGTTTCTATTAATTTTATGGTGAGATTGAGAGTAAAAGCACGAAGGGTGATGCCGTGCACTTTTCCTTTACTGTTTTCATGATTTCTGTTGATTCATGGTATATTGACTGCTCCGTTTATCAGTCTGTTGTAGTTCTTTATCTCGTATTCCCCTCAATATGTTCACCTTCCGCTATTTTCAGTTTAGTTCTTCATTCCTGTTATTTATATATACACTGTTAAATTGTACAGGTTGATTTGTAGGTGCCTTGCGTTAGCCTCGTCACTACTTCGTCGAGGTTAGGTTCGACACTTACCGGTATATGGGGTCGGTTGTACTGATACTGCATTCTGCACTTTTTGTGCAGATTTTGATACCGGCTCGGGATGATCGAAATTTTGTTATTGGTCCGCTGTCCGGAGACTCAGGGTAGATCTGTCGGCGTTCACAGACCTTGAAGTCCCCGTCTATCTTTTCTGTTCTACTGTTTCTTTCATTCAGACAATTGTATTTTTTTCAGACTATTACTTGTAGTAAATTCTAGAATGCTCGTGAATTGTGACTCCAAATCCTGGTGGTAGTAATTAATACAGTTTTATGATATTTCGCACTTATTATATTTTATCTTAGTTAATTATTGTTATTTACTGAATGGAAAAAAGAAATTGGTTTAATGATTCTCTAACGTTGGCTTGCCTGACAAGTGAAATGTTAGGCGCCATCACGGTCCCGTCTGTGGAAAATTTCGGGTCGTGACACCCACCTTCTATATGTGATAGTTAAGCTCACTATTTTAGTGTAAAATGTATCCCAGAATTAGCTAATACCTATAACTAAACATGAGTTCATACAATCACAAACTCTATCCGAAATTATTATCCTTATCCCTTGTATCATATGACCCTTACCGATTAGGGAAAGCACAAATATCCCACATTCAAACCGATTATATCAAAATTGAAATTGTTAGGCCCGTGCAAAGCACAGGTAAAACCTCATCTAGTTATAAACATAATTGCAAGTTTTTCACTAGTTATATATCCATATTACATTAAAAGAGGTGTCTAAATGATTAATGACATTGTTATTAAAGTATCTACTCGAGTTTGTGGCAAGTATAATCGGCTATCTATATTTATTTCGCCATAAGATAGACACAAACAAGAAAATCAGTCAACAATTTAGCTAAAGGAGACATGTTTATCACATGTAAATTGATTAACAATTTGGTTCTTGTTGTGTTTTTTCTTGTGAAAAATGAAATGGACTCTAGCCACTGTAGTCATAGCATGGGTTATCTGTAGTGTGTTCGATAAACTACAATATTGTAATAGGAAAATATGCATTATTCAACTTTTACGAATTAATGACCATATACAACCAGTTGCAATAATTGCGCGAATTCTTCATTTTGTTTGACGTATTGTGTGGACTCTCTCACATTGCCGGTCTCAAGTTAATAAAGGAGAATGATTGTGGTTGATCAGTAACCAACGTAAAACTTGCGAGTTTATAATGAATTCTCATAATACCCCTAACTTATTTGGCATCGAGGTATAATTATTACTGTTTTTGTTGTATCCACGTCAAAAAACGTCAGATAAGAGCATGCGGATTTCATGCGCATTTTTCGAAAATACACTTAAAATTAGCAAAAAACTTGACTTGCGTAAACCTGTATCACACTACTAGAAATTCGGAAAAATTCTACTGAAGCATACCGACTAACGTTGGTCGGTCAACAAAAGCGACCATAAAACCGTCCAAAGCGGACGAAAACTACCAAAAACATATTTTATATTTTTTTAAATTACATACCGATCGAAATCGGTCGGTATATTGGTCAAATATTTGACCGCAATGATCATACTTGCTTAGTCAAAGCACTTTTTTGATTACCGACCAACATCGTTCGGTAATGTGGACCCATATTTTTAATTTTTAATAATTATATTATTATTTAAAATATTTTATAAAATTTATAGTTGAATTTACCGACCAAAGTCGGTCGGTTAATACCGGAGAACATTTTACCAACCAACTTTGGTCAGTAGCTGTAATTTCTGCAAAATAACCGACCAATTTCGATCGGTTCATAGGCCAAACATGGTCAAACTTTTGAATCACATTAAAGTTTACTATCTAAATAACATAAATATAATCTATTAACACTTTATTTTGTAATACAAATAACGAATGCACTAACATATACTATAACAAGCTATATATAGTTAAAGTAGTACAACAAAGTGTGTGTGTGTGTATATATATATTGCCACATTATATAATGTTTTATATTTGTTAGAAAAAAAGGTGCTCATCAATGTTAAACTGTAAACCACCATTTTCATATATATCTACTTTTGGGGCACTGCTGAAGTTATACCCGCATTGTATAAAATTTTACAAAGTGTACCAGCTCGGATCTGAAGTAGTTCAATCTCTTTAATGCAACTTTAGAAATTCGAATCTGAAGTAGTTCAATCTTTTCAATGCAACTTCAGAAAATTCAAATCTCTAGCAATTCAATCTATTGAATGCAACTTTAGATTTCGAATCTTAAGTTCTGAAACATAAAGTTGTTCTTCGAATTCTACAATCCAATACACGATTCAATATCCAAATCCATTCCAAATGAGCTCAAATTCGAAACATAACTTTAAATATCATAATTAACAAATCTCAGTCATCTGTCACGACCCAATTTTTTCTCTGTTGGGTATCGTGATGGCACCTAGTCTTAGGGACTAGGTAAGCCTAACATTTACTGAATAACAACAATAATTAAATAACATCTAATATTTTTTTTGAAATGGATATTCTCTATGAAATTTACAATTTCCAAAACCGGTAGTACAAGTCATAAGCTATATTGCGTTAATAGAAAGGCCTATAAATACAACTGTTTTGAAATTGAGATAAAATAGTGCAAGTAAAATATCAGAAGGTGACTCAGAAGCCTGCGGACGCAGTAAGAGTTTTTCCTTGAGTCTCCACGGCAAGATTCGTACTGCTAGCGATCGGTCAACTGACTCCATATTATCTGGCTCTGCACAAAATATGCAGAAGTGTAGTATGAGTTGTCACAACCCAAAATCCAACTAGTCGTGATGGCACATAACCCAACCCGTAAGGTAAGCCAATTACCAACTATTCAATTCCAATAATTATTATTAAAGCAAGTTAAGTAATTAAAGGTTTTAATCTTATATAATCCCCAAGAACTGGTAGTAAAAATCATGAGTTTCTAAGAATAGAGTTTACAAAGCGGAAATGAAATAAATACATAGTCTGTTTGGATAGTACATAAACAGAGCTTTTATAAATATACGGCTACCATGAACAAGAGGCAGCTACAACGGGAATGCAGGTACATCTTCAAATCCGGTAACCATCGAGCACAACAACAACAACGGCCAATATTTACAAGTAATGTGCAGAAGTGTAGTGTTAGTACAACCGATCCCATGTACTGAGTAAGTAACAAACCTACCATTAGGTTGAAAGTAGTGACGAGCTTCCACCAAGATCGGGTCCAAAACCAATAGTCCACAACAGTACATAACAACGTAAAACAAATAATACCAGAAGTAATTCAAAGATAAAATGCTCAGCTAAATCACGAATTCTAAAAATAGTTCTTCCTTTCAAGTACATCAGTGAAAACCCAAATTGTTTACCTATGTTGCCAAAAAATATGAATAAGTTTGAAAACAATAATTTTTTCAAAAATCTTTTCCAAAATAAGTAAGATGTTTCATTTTCTTTTTAGATAACTAGTGTAAAACAAATGCATCACTATGCCCATCTGTCAACATGTGTGAGAAATCATGCATGATGTAATATTGTACAGCATGAGAAAAATATATCTCTATGCCTGTATGTCATGTGTGCATGCCAATGCGATGCAACTTAGTGATAAAATCATAAACAGCCCCTCGGCCAGACCTCATAATCACTCGTATATCGTCCCTCGTGCTTACCTCACAATCACTCGTAAACAGCCCTTTGGGCATACATCACCATCTCTCATGTCTCCCAGTCACTCAACACTCGGCACTCGCACTCAGTAGGTACCTGCGCTCACTGGGGGTGTGTACAGACTCCGGAGGGGCTCCTATAGCCCAAGCGCTATAATTTGCAAGGATAACTCACGTGCTGCACGGACAACTCACGTGTTATAATATCATATCAGAATTCGCACGGACAACTCACATGCTATAACAAGCTAATAAGGCATGTTGCAGACGGGCAGCCCCGATCCATATAATAGTAATAATATATATAAAGCCAACATGCCATGCTGCGGCGTGCAGCCCAATCCCAATAATATCCTCACAATCAAGCCCTCGGCCTCCCTCAGTCATCAATCTCTCTAGTCTCTCTCTCATGGGCTCACAATGTCATGAGAATAGCCCCAAAAAAATGATGATATGATGTATCAATAAATAACAACACAGACTGAGATATTATATGTAAGGACATGAATATGACTGAGTATGAATTTTTAATTTACAATAACTGATTCACAGCAATATGACCTCTGTGGGTCCCAAAATACTGGCACATAGCCTCAACAAAATTTTTAATATGCTTTTCAACTCAATTTCTTTAACACATAAAACCGCATGGAAAATGCAAGATTATGTAACTACAAAATTCCACAGAAACAATTATGTCACAATTTCTATAGTGCACGCCCACACGCCCATCACCTAGCATGTGCGTCACCTCCCAACAATTGGCATAATACATATATTCAAGGTTCATACCCTCAGCTCCAAGATTAGAAGAGTTACTTACCTCGAACAAGCCAAATCCAATGCCGAGCAAGCTAAACAATGCTCGAGAAATCCCATTCTGCGCGTATCAACTTCCAAACGGCTCGAATCTAGTCATAATTAATTTGATTCAGCCCACGAAAATTATAGGAATTTATACCATATCAAAATACTAATATTTTCTACAAAATTCGAAATTACGCCCCAAATTCACCCGTGGGGGACCACGTCTCGGAATCCAATAAAACTCACAAAATACGATAACTCATCCAATTACAAGTTCAACCATACTAATTTGACTCAAATCCTACTTTGAATCGGTATTCAAACTTGAAAAATTCATTTTGTGATATTATAGAATTTTCCTTCTATTTCTCTTGAAGATTCGATAAATCTTACACCAAAAATGAAGATTAATTCATGAAATATAATCACAAGGGAGTCAAGAAAACTTTTCCCAAGTTGTGTGGAAAACTTCCTCTCTAAAATTGTCCAAACCGAGCTCCAAAATCCGAAAATAGGTAAAAATCACGAAACCCCGAATTTAAGCTTTTGCCCGGTCAATCCGCATCTGCGAACAATATTTGCGCACCTGCGCCTCCACTTGTGCGAGCAAAACGTCGCATTTGCGGACTTCACTCGCCTGCCCAGTTTTCGCTTCTGGGCGCATCCTCCCGCTTCTGCGCTCACGCAGGTGCGGAAGTTTCCCCCGCACCTGCGACAAATGCCTCACAGCCCTCTGCCCGCATCTGCGCTCCTTCTCGCATAGGTGCGCTTCCGCACCTGCGCACCTCGCTTCAGCGCACCCCTGCTCGCACTTGCGAGCTCGCACCTGCGACTACTGTTCAGCATGCGCGATTACACCAGAAGGCTTCATTTCCAGCAGTCTTCCAAATTCAAAAATCAATCCGTTAACTATTCGAAACTCACCCGAGCCACTCGGGACCCCGTTCAAGTATACCAACAAGTCCAATAACATAACACAGACCTACTCGAAGCCTCAAAACACACATAACAACATCAAAACAACGAATCACACCTCAATTCGATATCATTGAACTTTGAAATTTCAAATTCTATATCTTGTGCCGAAACACATCAAATCAATCCGGAATGACTTCAAATTTTGCACACAAGTCACATTTCACATTATGGACCTATTCCAATTCTCAGAATCGGATTTCGACTCCAATATCAAAACGTCAACCCCCCGGTCAAACTTTCCAAAAACTCAACTTTCGATAATTCAAGCCTAATTTCACTACGGGCCTCCAAAAATATTTTCGGATACGCTCCTAAGCCCAAAATCACCATACGGAGCTATTGAAATTATCAAAACTCCATTTTATGGTCGTTTACATATAAGTCGACATCCAGTCACTATTTTAACTTAAGCTTTAAACCTTGAAACTAAGTGTTCCAATTTCTTCCAAAACCTCACCAGACCTAAACCAATTACTCCGGCAAGTCACACAACAATTGTAAAGCCTAAATTGAGCAGTAAATGGGAAAACGATGTTGTAATACTCACAACGACCGGTCGGGTCATTACATGAGTACACCACAATCGGTACCGACTAAGTATCAAGACTAACCTCAGTGGAGTAGTGACGAGGTTCAATCAAGACACTCACTAGTCAAATAACCCGTTCATACCAAAATAATCGAAAAACAAATAGCGGTGATAGCAACAATAATCCACTAGTTCTATAAACAGTAAGGCAGCAAAAACACCATAATTATTACTCAGACGAATAAGAAATACAAGAACAACCAATTAAATAAGTCTTTCACATATAATCTCTTCAAATAAATACCCTCCAAATATATTTCTTCAAATAAGTATCATTCGAATATAAAACTCTTACAAATAAATATCTCATAGCATAATAATAAAATATGGTTCTCGATCCCCTTTTATATTCTCACGGCACCTAGTGCCGATATCTCTAATCACTCAGTCATCAAACATCGGTAAAAATCAGGAATATAAATCTCCAGGGTCTCGTACTAAAAAGTCCAAGCCAACACAAAACAACAAGGAATACAAACACATAGTAAAAATAAAATAATACATCACGGCAGATCACAAGGATTGACCTATCACAAAAATACAAAATAACCAAAGACAAGTGCAACTATAGAGAGATGTCAACAAAGGGCACTCCGAGATACCATCTCGTTGTCGCGATCCAAAATCCCACCACAGGCGTCGTGATGGTACCTAGTCTCTAAGACTAGGTAAGCCGATTTTAATTATATTTTTAAAGCCATTTTTTTATTTAAATAAGTAATCAAAACTAACAACGGAACAAATGTGAACATACAACCTCCCAAGACTGGTAGTACTGAGTCACGAACTCTAACTGAATACATGGAATGGTCACAAGAACCGAGTATACAATACTGTTGGATTACAAATTAATAGTACAATGAAATGAAAAAGACTCCAAGGGACTGCGACGACCAAGCAGATCTACCTTGAGTCCTTACGATCCCGCTTTAACTCTGCTCAAGTTGATACCTCCAATATCTAGCTCTGCACAAAAATGTACAGAAGTGTAGTATGAGTACACCGTGGTCGGTACCCAGTAAATATCAAGACTAACCTCAGTGGAGTAGAGAGTGGAGTAGAGACGAGGTACAGTCAAGACACTCACTAGTCAAATAGCCTGTGCAATATAATATGCAAAATAATAGGAAACAGATAACAATAAGGGCATGATAAAACAACCAGTGATATGCATAGCAAGACAACAAGAATACCATAAATATTACTCAACAATTAATAAATACATGTACGCCCAATTAATTCAAGTTTTTCAAATAAATATATTTCACATATAATTCTTCCAAATAACTCTCTTTCAAATATAGTTTTCTCAAATAATTATCTTTCAAATATAATTCTTTCATATAATACTTTATAAATAAAATCCTTCCAAATAAATATTTTGAATATAATTCTTTCAAATTAAAAAGTCACCATGTGGCACCTCATTTCAAAATCATAAATTATACAGGTCTCAGCCCAATTTCATATTTTTCGTAAACACGGTCTCAGCCCATTGTTCATATTTCTATGGCACTTCGTGCCCATCATTAAATCATATTACTTCCCCGGCACTGCGTGCCCTCATTTTATATCACAACTGCATGGACAACTCACGTGTCAAATATCATTATCAATTAATCACAGCACCTCGTGCCCACATTTCTTATCACAACTGCACGAATAATTCATGTGCCAATATCTTCATTATTTACTCACAACACCTCGTGCCCACATTTCATTTTATAATCCGCATGGCAATTGCCACATGCTCCCAATTTCAACATAAATAAGATTATTATCAATTTACTAACAACAAGACAATTTGCACAAGGAATAAAAATAAACACAAAAAAATCACAACATCACATGAAAATCACCAACACCACAAGTCCACATCATCACATATAGTCCCTCACAATAGCCACTCTTATTGCTCCTGTTGCCACCCTTATCGCTCCTATAGCCACCCTTATGGCTCCTATTGCCACCCTTATTGCTCTTATAGCCACCCTTATCGCTCCGCCAAGACAATAGCAATAGCCACCCTTATCGCTCCGCCAAGACAATAGCAATAGCCACCCTTATCGCTCCTATTGCCACCCTTATCGCTCCGCCCAGACAATATTTCAATAAACACAACAATAGTGAAATGCCACCCTTATACCTACATAATATCAACGGTGAATTGCCACCCTTATCTCCTTAAAATAATAACTCACACAACATAACAATTTACACAGGACATTATCACGGCAACATAACAAAATCAATTCATATTACAGTTTTCCCAATGGCCACAAAAAATTCCAAGGATATAACAAAATCAATTAATTTCACAACCAATAGTCCAAGCCCCACACAATGTATATATAAAATCTCAAAAACAATCAACAGAGATAGAAAAATAATCAACATAGGTCACACCTTCATTAATTCAGATTTAGATAATTATATTAACATCTCTTCTTAAGTTCATTTAATTAATCATTTGCATAGGAAACATTCATAATGAAATTAATTTTCAAGAAATATTAAACTAACAATTCTCACAAAATTTCATAAATATTTCAAGTAAAAATCACATCAAATTGTCATATAAAAATAAATTCAACAATAAGGATTTAGGCATGGAAAACAGATGATTTAATAATTATCCACAATTACCCAATTTACTACACAGTGATGCCTAAGACTTTAATCCAGTAAAATTTGTCCATATAAGCCCGAGTACGTACTCGTCACCTCGCGTACACGGCGTTTCACATTTCACAAATGGCACATAAGACTCGATGTCTAAGGGGTAATTCCCCCACTCGAGGTTAAGCAAGACACTTACTTTTTTGAAGTTATACCGAGAGGGGTGGATCTATGTTGCAAGTTAGGGGTACCACGACACCCGCTCGCTTCGCTAAAGGTTCTACCATGTACATAATATCTCTGTGAAAAACTGTATTAATTGATAGAATGGCACCCAAAAGTCACAAAGTGGAAGTGGGTGCCATTGGTTTAGCCTTCTCTTTGAAGGCTTTTCTTAGCCTCAAGAATGCAAGTTTGATTCCCTGTTGGAGCAGCTCCTTTGATTTTTCCTTTTTTATACTTATTAAGATTTCTTTTATTTTTAGTTGAACCCTAGGGCCTCATATCTTTTCCTTCCTTTTTGGTTCTTTCCCTCCTTTTATTACTTGTTAAGTCTCTCTTCTTCATTTTTTTTAACTTTCAGTCCTCATTTTGTTTCTATCATTATACCTTACTTTATAAATAATTATTTTCTATAGTAATTTTAATTGATTTTAATTAGAATATAATTTTTTTATTTTTAATGAAACGATATTAATTTAAATTTTGGAATATAGTTTGAGCAATATCTTCTATTGGGTTTTGAAAAAAAAATTAAATGGCTTGATTGATAGTCGTTTTGAATTGAATATCATAGGTTGAATGTTGAAGGTTTTTCTTTGAAAATAATTGTCATATAACTCAACAATTAAGATCAAAAAATAAACAAAGAACAATACAAGTAAATTAATCTAGTCAAACAAAGAATATAGTATAGTTAAGGTACCCTTTAAGCAAATATTTATATTGGAGGCGCTCTTTCATGAAATGTTATTTTTTTTTTTTTGCATTTTTATTTAGAATGTGTTTAAATTAAGCGTTAAAGATTTGAACTAAAATCGAATTTATTTGCTTTGTGAATGAAAGGCCTATTAAAATTAACCAAAAACTAACCGAACTGACCCATTATTCCTAATCTGTTTTTGTAGCTACTGACATGTATACTGTATGCATAATATGGTGGCACCCGCAACCTTCAAATCCTGGATCCGCCTCTGTATGCCGATATTCCAAAATCGCCTTCTTGATTGAATTGACCTCCGGAAAACTTAAATCTATCCAAATTAATTCCATAACTTCATTAAAATTCAGCGGAAATAATTTCGGATAATAATACGGCGACTTAAAAATTTATTCCACAAAGTCAAAAAATGTCAATGTGGGGCCCACCCCTCGGAACCCGACATAATTTTCATGAAATTCGAACACTCATTCCGATACGAGTTCAACCATACCAATTTTATCAAATTCCAATAACAACTCGACATCCAAATCTTAAATTTTGATTTTTGGAAGATTTTACAAAAAGCTTGACTTTCCTCCATTAAAAATTTGAATTAAATGATTGATTCAAAGGCATAATCATACAAATTAATCAAAACTGGTTAAGAATCACTTACCCCAAACACCCACGCAAGAATCCCTCCAAAAATTGACTTCTACCGAGCTCCCAATTTGATTTTGTGTTATGAACTCAAAACCCCCTTTTTTGGGACTTTTAATTCGCCCATATAGGCCTTCTTCGCGTTCGCGACCTCTGTCTCGCGTTCGCGAAGGCCAAAAACTCAGTTGCCTCAAATTCTTATTTGCATTCGCATGACCAGCGTCGCCTTCGTGAAGGCCTGACATGCATAGCATCGCGTTTGCGTTCAAGCTCTCGCGTTCGCGATGCCCTCAAGTCCTACTGCTTCGCGTTCGCGAAGGCTAATGACTCCAGGCCCAGTCCCCTCCTTCCTTCTACACGTTCGCGACTGGCCCCTCGCGTTCGCGTAAGTTCTTCAAACATACCTTTGCGTTCGTCATCCCGCCTTCGCGTTCGCGAAGGAAAAATCCCAGCAGCCTCAAACCTCCTCTTCGCATTCGCGTGGCTCTCTTCGCGTTCGCGAAGAAGGAAGTCAGATACCAGATACAGCAGTTCCGAAACAGCCCGAAATGATCCGAAACCACCCCGAAACACACCCGAGGCCCTCGGGACCTCAACCAAATACACCAACAAGTCCTAAAACATCATACGAACTTAGTTTAGTTCTCAAATCACCTCAAACAACATCAAAATGACGAATCGCATCCCAAACAAAAATCTATGAACTTTGAACTTTCAAATTCTATATCTTGTGCCGAAACACATCAAATCAATCCAGAATGACTTCAAATTTTGTACACAAGTCATAATTGACATACGAAGCTATTCAAATCTCCAGAATCAGATTCTGACCCCGATATCAAAAAGTCAACCCCCCGGTCAAACTTTCCAAAAATTTATCTTTCGCCATTTCAAGCCAAATTCCTCTACAGACCTCCAAATAATTTTTCGGACACGCTCCTAAGTCCAAAATTATCATACGGAGCTATTGACATCATAAATTTTCCATTTCAGAGTCGTTTACTCAAAAGTCGACTCTCCGGTCAACCCTTCCCATTTAAGCTTCTAAATAAGGATTGTTCTTTTAATTTAATTCTGAATCTTCAGTAAATCAAACTCGACCACACCCGCGGGTCATAATATATATTGCGAAGCTGCTCGAGACCTTAAGTCACTGAACCGGGCATTAATTCTTAAAACGATAAATCGGATCGTTATATTCTCTACCTCTTAAACAAACGTTCGTCCTCGAACGTGCTAAGAATTATTCTGAGGTTACCAAATCGATGATCTTTCTTTTACACATATACTTACGGTTGATCCCCTGTTACCGCATTTGAGATAAGCCCGACAACACCGTCTCATTTGAAATTATTTCTTTTATTTACACTTATAAACCTTTTATAAAGGCCTGATTTCCACATAAACGAACGGTATTAGTCTCAACTGGCTATAGTAACTCGTGCCTGCGCACACATCAACTTTCTTGATAGTATTGAAGTACTTCAAATTTTTTTCTGGGGTATTTCATTCTTCCCCGCTTAGAATCATTCGCCCTTGATAACATAACATAACTTATCTCTTCTTTTCCAAATCGCAATCCCCCAAATTTTACTAACACCTAAATTTTCCAAACATTTCGGCAGAGTCTCCCCTGTACTTGGGCCTATCCACCTGCTAGAGTAACACCAAAACAACTCCTAACAACACATCCACAACCCAACAAAATACCACAAGGTATATATCAATAATACTAATCTCAGCATTACAAGCACTGCATTATCATAATGATATCAGGACATGAAGCACATCATATGTATGCTCATCACCACATCTCTGGTCTTAAAAGTTATTCATAATTAATTCCAACATCATCAACTAATCTCATATTAACCACCACCTCATTTCGAATTTTTACAACATTAACAACAGAATGTGAGGCATGAAGACCTCATGATTACTTACTCAGATTAATGAGTCACATTTAATGCCACCTAGGCACTCACCATGTAGGCTAAAACTCAATAATTACAGCACAATTATGGCACAGAAACACATAAAAGAATTATCACATAAGCCTATCAGGCATAAATCCCTATTAGTACTATAGTACAAATTAAATTTCATACAGGGAGAATTTTAAACTCATAATTATTTCACGACAAGGACCTCGTCCTTGTATAACTTCCACCATGGCTTGTAGCGCGGTTTAAATATTTCACATCATATAAAAATACGAGGATCCAGTCCTCAACTCCGAATCACAAGTATTTCGCACATTGTGCCAACTGAAAATTTCAATTTCCTTTCTTTCTTCTTTTCAATATATTTCATAAACAGTTTTCACCACACTTAATGAACCCTCATACTGGTAGGGCATATAATTCATAAAAATTAGAATCAATTATTCCAAAATACATTAAACCCACTGTAATGAATAATAAAAATTACTTTTGGACTTATAGCCCCCAATGGTGTACAAAAATAAATGACAGACACAGTCTCACATCTTCAAATATCCCAACAGGAATAAACACATAAGTGGGTCACAAAAATATTAAGAAGCTCACCCATAAGCGGAGCATAATAGGAGGTCTCACCTCAATATTCAGAACCGAATCAAATTAAAGGAAAATATCCTTTTATAACAGAATCAGGATCGTACATGTAACGACACCATCTGGTGTATCGACCTCAGCCAAATCATATCGATTGTATCAACGGGTCGGGCCTCCACTTCTTAGGCACCCACTATCCGTCTGTCCTCCACCTCTAACTGACTGTGCATATGGAGTATTAACTGTAATAAAGTTCGTAGCTTGAGTGCTCTGATAAAATCCACCCCTCCCAAGTCTGGGATAATCTCTCATGACGTTCTTAGTATCACCACATTCATAACAACCCCTCTGAGGTCGTTGTTGCTCGTACTGAGTCTGTGCCGGATCACTGGAATAACCGTTATAGGAATCCCGTGCCGGTGGTGCATCGTAAGAACTTACTGGAGCACTCCGAATAATCTGATGTGCGGACTGAGCTGGCCAACTGCTCGAGCCTCCACTATAATGGGTCCTAGCTGAAGAGTAAAATCCACTGAACCCTCTAGATCTTCGAGACCTTTTGGTCTCCTTAGACTCCCTTTCCTCGCTTAAAACACCCTCAATCTTTCTCGCAATCTCCACTACTTGTTGAATTGGAGTATCAATTTGCAATTCTCGAGCCATGCATATTTTAATATCATAATTGAGCCCCTCAATGAATCTGCGGACCCGCTCTCTGATTGTAGGAACCAAGATCGGTGCATGACGGGCTAACTCACTGAACCTGATAGCATATTCTGACACTGTCATAGTGCCCTAACACAACCATTCAAACTCTGCGTGCCACGCATCTCGGAGAGTCTGGGGGACAAACCCTTTCAAGACCATTTCCAAAAATTGAAGCCAAGTTGGTGGTGTTGCATCGGCTAGTCTACCTTCTTCATAGATTTGCCACCACCGATACGCTGCGCCTGACAGTTTAAATGTAGTAAAGGAAACTCCGCTCACTTCCACAATACCCATGGTGCGGAGAATACAGTGACAATTTTCTAGAAATCCTTGGGCATCCTCTGTAGCTGTGCCACTGAAAGTAGGTGGATTATACCTCTTAAACCTTTCAAGCCTCTTTTGTTCTTCTTCTGATGCCTCTGGCCTGACCTCAGGCCGAACCGGAATAGTAGGTTGTACCTGTATTGCAAACGGGAACTTGACCAACGTGGATCTGCTGCTCTGGAGTTGTGGTAAGAGTCTGAGCTACTCCCCCAATCTGCGAAATATTTGGTGCAACAGAGATCAATCCCTCTTGATTTAATGTACCAAACATACTCACTAACTGTGCTAAGGTCTCCTGAAGTCCGAGGGTAACAACAGGTGTTTCTGGTACCTATCTCCCAACTGGAGCTACTGGTGGCTCCTTGACTGTTGTTCTGACAAGTGCTCTAGTCGCAGCACGTTCCCTTCCTCGACCTCTACCTTGGCCTCGGCTGCTTGCAGCCCTAGCAGTATGTGCGGATACCTACTCAACTAACTCGGTAGCACGTGTCCTCACCATCTGTGAGAAAATAGAGATACAAAGGTTCAAATTCAAAATTCAACAAATTCCGCACGACAGGAGTGAAATAAGTGGAATTTCTTAACAGTTCTATAGCCTCTCGAATATATGTACAGACGTCTCCGTACCGATCCGCAAGACTCTACTAGACTCGTTCGTGACTCGTAGAAGCTATGAACCTAGAGCTCTGATACCAACTTGTCACGACCTAAACTCCCACCACATGTGTCGTAATGGCACCTAGTCTCTAAGACTAGGTAAGTCGATTTCAATTACTTTTTTAAAGCCGTTTTTTTATTTAAATAAGTAATCAAAACTTACAGCGGAACAAATATGAATATACAACTTCCCAAGACTGATAGTACTAAGTCACAAACTCTAACTGAATATATGGAATAGTTACGAGGACCGAGTATACAATACTGTTGGATTACAAATTAACAGTACAATAAAATGAAAAAGACTTCAAGGAACTGGGACGACCAATCAGCTCTACCTTGAGTCCTTACGATCCCGCTATAACTCTGCTCAAGTCCGATATCGCCAATATCTGGCTCTGCACAAAAATATGTAGAAGTGTAGTATGAGTACACCACGGTCGATACCCAGTAAGTACCAAGACTGACCTCAATAGAGTAGTGATGAGGTACAGTCAAGACACTCACTAGTCTAATAACCTGTGCAATATAATATACAAAATAATAGGAAACAAATAACAATAAGGGCAGGATAAAACAACCAGTGATATGCACAGCAAAACAACAAGAATACCATAAATATTACTCAACAATTAATAAATACATGTACACCCAATTAATTCAAGTTTTTCAAATAAATATCCTTCACATATAAGTTTTCCAAATAACTATCTTCCAAATATAGTTTTCTCAAATAATTATCTTTCAAATATAATTCTTTCATATAATACTTTATAAATAAAAATCCTTGCAAATAAATATTTTGAAAATAATTCTTTCAAATTAAGAAGTCACCATGTGGCACCTCATTTCAAAATCATGAATTATATGGGTCTCAGCCCAATTTCATATTTTTCGTAAACACGGTCTCAACCCATTTTTTATATTTCCACGGCACTTCGTGCCCATCATTAAATCATATTACTTCCCCGGCACCTCGTGCCCTCATTTCATATCACAACTGCACCGACAATTCATATGCCAAATATCATTATCAATTAATCACAGCACTTCGTGCCCACATTTCATATCACAACTGCACGAACAATTCACGTGCTAATATCCTCATTATTTACTCACAGCACCTCGTGTGCCCACATTTCATTTTATAATCCGCCTGGTAATAGCCACAGGCTCCCAATTTCAACATAAATTAGATTATTATCAATTTAGCAACAACAAGACAATTTGTACAAGGTATAAAAATAAACACATGAAAATCACAACATCACATGAAAATCACCAACACCACAACTCCACATCATCACATATCGTCCCTGACAATAGCCACCCTTATCGCTCCTATTTCCACCCTTATCGCTCCGCCCAGACAATAGCAATAGCCACTCTTATCGCTTACATTGCCACCCTTATCGCTCCTATAGACACCCTTTATTGCTCCGCCCAGACAATATTCCAACAAACACAACAACAATGAAATGTCACCCTTATACCCACATAATATCAACGGTGAATTTTCACCCTTATCTCATCAAAATAATAACTCACACAACACAACAATTACACAGCAAATTATCACGGCAACATAACAAAATTAATTCACATTACAGTTTGCCCAATGGCCACAACAAATTCCAAGGATATAACAAAATCAATTAATTTCACAACCAATAGTCCAAGACCCACACAGTGTATATATAAAACCTCAAAAATAATAAACAGAGATAGAAAAATAATCAACATAGGTCACGCCTTCATTAATTCAGATTTAGATAATTATATTAACACATCTTCTTAAGTTCATTTAATTAATCATTTGCATAGGAAAAATTCATATTGAAATTAATATCCAAGAAATATTAAACCTACAATTCTCACGAGATTTCATAAATATTTCAAGTAACAATCACATCAAATTGTCATATAAAAACAAATTCAACAACAAGGATTTAGGCATGGCAAACAGATGATTTAATAATTATCCACAATTATCATATTTATTACACAATGATGCCAAAGACTTTAATCCAATAAAATTTGCACATATAAGCCTGAGTACGTACTCGTCACCTTGCGTACACGGCTTTTCACATTTCACAAATGGCACATAAGACTCGATGCCTAAGGGGTAATTTCCCCACTCGAGATTAAACAAGACACTTACCTTTTTGAAGTTATGCCGATATTTCAAAATTGTCTTCTTGCTTGAATTGACCTCCGGACAGCTCAAATCTATCCAAATTAATTCCATAACTTTATTAAAATTCAGCGGAAACAATTTCGGATAATAATATGTCGACTTAAAAATTTATTCCAAAAAGTCAACAAAAGCCAACGCAGGGCTCGTCCCTCGAAATCCGAACACACATTCCGATACGAGTTCAACCATACCAAATCTTGACTTTCCTCCATTAAATATCCAAAATAAATGATGGATGCAAAGGCATAATCATAGAAATTAATCAAAACTGGTTAAGAATCACTTACCCCAAACACCACGCAAGAATCCCTCCAAAAATCGCCTTCTACCGAGCTCCCATTTGATTTTGTGTTATGAACTCAAACCCCCATTTTTGGGACTTTTAATTCTGCCCAGATAGGCCTTCTTCGAGTTCGCGAACTCTGTCTCACATTCGCGAAGGCCAAAAACCCAGCTGCCTTAAATTCTTCTTCGCGTTTGCATGACCAGCGTCGCGTTCGGGAAGACCTAACATGCATAGCATCGCGTTCACGATGCCCTAGAGTCCTACTGCTTCTCGTTCGCGATTGAAGCTTCGCGTTCGCGAACGCTAATGACTCCAAGCCCAGTCCCCTCCTTCCTTCTACGCATTCGCGACTGGCGCCTCGCGTTCGCGTAAGTTCTTCAGACATACCTTCGCGTTCGCAAGCCCTCCTTCGCATTCGCGAAGGCCAAATCCCAGCAGCCTCAAAACTCCTCTTCGCGTTCGCGAAGAAGGAAGTCAGATACCAGATACATCAGTTATGGAACAGCCCGAAATGATCCGAAACCACCCTGAAACACACCTGAGGCCCCCGGGACCTCAACCCCAATAAGTCCTAAAACATCATATGAACTTAGTCGAATTCTCAAATCACCTCAAACAACATCAAAACGACGAATCGCACCCCAAACCAAAATCTATGAACTTTGAACTTTCAAATTCTATATCTTGTGCCGAAACACATCAAATCAATCCGGAATGACTTCAAATTTTGCACATAAGTCATAATTGACATAACGAAGCTATTCAAATTTCCATAATCGGATTCCGAATCCGATATCAAAAAGTCAACCCCCTGGTCAACCCGATATAAATGCTCAACAGGGGATCTCCCGAGATACCGTCTCGTAGTCCCAAAAGTAAATATGCAAGACAGGTAGATCTCCCGAGATACCTCCTCGTAGTCCCAATAGTAAATGCTCAATAGGGGATCTCTCGAGATACCATCTCGTAGTTTCAAAAGTAAATATGGAAGACAGAGGGATCTCCCGAGGTACCGTCTCGTAGTTTCAAAGTAAATATGCAACAAACAACAATGCCCCCAGGCTATCAC
Organism: Nicotiana otophora; assembly: GCA_000715115.1. Taxonomy (NCBI): domain Eukaryota; kingdom Viridiplantae; phylum Streptophyta; class Magnoliopsida; order Solanales; family Solanaceae; genus Nicotiana; species Nicotiana otophora. The sequence goes on along the minus strand of AWOL01S0015412.1, from coordinate 35,305 downwards.
AAATCATCACAATTCAATTCCCGACATAGCCCACCTTGTCTCGCCACTTGCGCAGTAATAAAGTAAATGCCCGCCTTGTCTTGCCACACGCGCACAATAATATTCCCACCTTGTTTCACCACATGCGCAAACACACACACACACACACACACACACACACATATATATATATATATATATATAGCCCGCCTTGTCACACCGCATGTGCATAAATCAATAGTAATAATAGCACGGCAGAAACCTCGTGCAAACACATGAACAAAACTTCCCAACAATATAACGTGCCAATATCACATCTCATAAATTGCACCTCAAGTGCTCAAATATTACAACATATCACAGATTTGCACATCAAGTGCTCAAATATTACAAATTATCATAGATTGTATATCAAGTGCTCAACTATTACAATTTATCACAGATTGCACATCAAGTGCTCAAATATTATAATTTATCACAGATTGCACATCAAGTGCTCAAATATTACAACTCGCCACAAAATTCAACAATACATTATTTTCCACAATAAGAAACCCATGGCTCGACCATAATATACACAAAATCTTAACAAATATACCCGAGAGTGAACAACTCAACAAAATAATATTTCACATAAAAATCAAGGTGGCAATCATACCAAATCATCATATAAAAACAAATCCAATAAAACAAGGATTGAGGCACGACAATTAAAGGATTTAATAAGTGCCAAAAAATTCTAATTTAATACATAAAAGCGTCTAAGGATCATAACCAAAGTAATTTGCACATATAAACCAAATATGTACTCGTCATCTCGCGTACATGTTTTTCAATTACACAAATTACACATAAGACTCAATGCCTAAGGAAAATTTTCCCAACTCAAGGTTAGGCAAGATATTTACCTTTACGGAGTTAGGCCGATATTCTAAAATAACCTTCTTGCTTGAATTGACATCCGGACAGCTCAAATCTATCCAAATTAAATGTATAACTTCATTAAAATTCATCGAAAATACTTCCGGATAATAAAACGTCAACTTGAAAATTTATTCTAAAAAGTCAACAAAAGTCAATGCGGGGCTCGCCTCTCGAAAACAGACAAATATTTTATAAAATCCGAACACCCATTCCGATACGAGTTCAACCATACCAATTTTATCAAATTCCGATAACAACTCGCCCTCCAAATCTTAAATTTCCATTTTTGAAAAGTTTTTACAACAATTCTCATTTCCTCCATTAAACTTGAATTAATCTATGAATATAACCATAGATTCATGAAATATAATCACTTTACGATATAGAACAATTACTCCAACCAAGCGCGTGAAAAATCCCTCGAGAATCGCCCAAATCCGAGCTCCAAAAGTCCAAAACGAAAATAGCGAAATGACCATTTTTGGCCCTTATGATTCTGTCCAGGCTTCGCACCTGCGGACAATATAGCCGCACTCACGGCTCCGCAGAAGCGATACAAGGAGCGCAGAAGCGAGACTCATCGCAGATGCGATACCTGGACCGCAGAAGCGCCTTCGCATCAAAGATCAAATCTCCGCAGATGCGGATACACCAGAACACTGCCCAACACCAGCTTTAGCCAAATTGTTCCGATTGATCCGAAGCTCCTCTGAAACTCACCCGATCCCTTCGGGACCTCAACCAAATATACCAACACATCCTAAAATACAATACAAATTTAGTCGAGCTTTAAATCACGTCAAACAATGCCGAAATTAGGAATCGCGCATCGAATCAAATTTTGAGTTTTCAAATCTTCCAACTTCTATATTTTGCGCCGAAATGTATCAAATCAATCCGTAATGACTTTAAATTTTGAACACAAGTCATAAATGACGTAATGGAGCTATTCAAGTTTCAGAAATCAAAATCCGACCTCGTTATCAAAAATTCAACCTTCGGTTGGACTTTTCAAAAATCTTCTATTTTCCAACTTTCGCCAAAATGCGTTGAATTTCCCTACGAACTTCCAAATCCAAATCCGAACATACGTCTAAGTCCGAAATCACCATACAAATCTATTAGCATCATCAAAATTTTATTACAGATTTGTTTGCTTAAAAGTCAACTCTCCGGTCAACTCTTTCTATTTTAGCTTTTAAATAAGAATTGTTCTTTCAATTTAATTCCGAATCTTCCGAAAATCAAACTCGACCACACCCGCGGGTCATAATACGTACTACGAAAACTGCTCGAGACCTTAAGTCACTGAGTGGGGAATTAATTCTTAAAACGACAAGTCGGGTTGTTATATTTTCCCCTCTTAAACATATGTTCGTCCTCGAATATGCCAAGAATTATTCTCATGACATTAAAATTACTGAGTGCATTATTTCACATACTCACGGGTGATTCTATGTCACCGTAAATTTAATAGGAGTCCGACAACATCATCTCAGTGTATATTATTTCTTTTAAAGCCAATTTTCTTACACTCCAATAAATTTTAAATTCCTCACATCAACACACGGTTTTAGTCTCAACCGGCTGTAGCAAATCGTGCATACGCACACATCATACGTATGTCCATAACCACATCTCTGGTCATAATAGTTATTTATAAATAAATTTTCAGCATCTTCAATTAATCTCATATTCACAAAAATCTCATCTCAACTTTTCGTAACACTGACAGCAAAACGCGAGGCATGAATACCTCATAATTATTTACCCGAATTAAAGATTCACATTTAACGCCTCCTGGGCACCCACTTTATAGGCTAAAACTCAATGTCTACAATATGAATATGGCTAAATATGCACAACAAATATACAAGAATTATCAAATAAGCCTAACAGGCATGACTCCCTATTAATACTATAGTAAAATTTTAATTTCACAAAGGAAGAATTTAAACTCATAAATTTTTCACCACAAGGACCTCGTCCTTATATAACTTCTACTGCGGCATGTAGTCCAGTTTAAATATTTCACATCATATAAAAATGCAAGGATCTCGTCCTCAACTCCGAATCACAAGTATTTTGCACATTGTGCCAACTGAAATTTTCAATTTCCTTTCTTTCTTCTTTTCAATATATTTCGTAAATAGTTTTCACAACACATAATGAACCCTCATACCAATAGGGCATATAATTCATAAAAGTGAGATCAATTATTCTGAAATCACATCAAAACCCATTGTAATGAGTAATATAAAGTCACTTTTGGACTTATAGCCCTCAGTAGTGTATAAAATAAAATAAATGATAGACATGAGCTAACATCTTCAAATCTCCCAACAGGGATAAACATATAAGTGGGTCACAAAATTACGAAACTCACCCATAAGCGGAGTATAATAGGAAGACTCGCCTCAATATTCATAATCGACTCAAATTAAGGAGAAATATCCTTTTATAACAAATCAGGATCGTACCTATAACGACACCATCTGGTGTAGTAGCCTCAGCCACACCATAGCAAATATGTTAATGGGCTGGGCCTCCCCTTCTAGGGCGCCCTCTACCCGCCTGTCCTGCACCTCTAACTGGATGTGCACGTGGAATATTAACTGAAAAAAAGGCGGTAGCCTAAGCATTTTTTTTATGAAATTCGCCTCTCCCAAGTATGGGACAATCTCTCATGATGTTCCTAGTATAACCAAACTCATAACAACCTATCTGAGGTCGCGGCTGCTCGTGTTGAGTCTGTGTCGGATAACTGAAATAACCACTTTAAGAATCTTGTGCTGGTGGTGCACTAAATGTATTAACTAGAGCACTATGAGTACTCTGAATTGCGAACTAGGCTGACCGACTTCCCGAGCCTCCTCCATGATGAGTCATAACTGCAGAGTAGAATCTACTAAATCCTCCAGATTTTCAAGACCTTTTGGCATCCTTAGACTCCTTCTTCTCACTTCGAACATGTTCTAACATCCTAGCAGTCTCTACTACTTGCTGAAATGGAATGTCAGTTTGTAACTCTCGAGCCATACATATTTTAAAATCATAATCAAGCCCTTCAATAAATCTGCAGACTCGCTCTCTAACTGTAAGAATCAAGATAGGTGCATGGCGGGCTAACTCACTGAACCTGATAGCATATTCTGACACCACCATGGTGCCCTGACGCAACCGTTCAAACTCTATGTGCCATGTATCCCGGAGAGTCTGTGGAACAAACTCTTTCAAAAACATCTCCGAAAAATAAGCCCAAGTTGGTGGTATGGCATCGGCTGGTCTACCTTCTTAATAAATGTGCCACCGTTGATACGCTGCTCCTGACAGCTGAAATGTAGTAAAGGCAACTCCGCTCACTTCCACAATACCCATAGTGCGGAGAATACAATGACACTTTTCTAGAAATCCCCGAGCATCCTCTGTAGCTGTGCCACTGAAAGTAGGTGGTTTATACCTCTTAAACCTCTCAAGTCTCTTTTGTTCTTCTTCTGATGCCTCTGGCCTGACCTCCGGCTGAACCGGAATAACAGATTGTACCGGTACTATATCCGGAACCTGACCAATGTGAACCTGCTCCTCTGGAGTCGTGGTAGGAGTCTGAGCTACTCCTTCAATCTGCGAAGTATTTGGTGCAACAGAGATCAATCCTGCTTGAGTTAATGTACCAAACATATTCAAGAACTGAGCTAAAGTCTCCTGAAGTCCGGGGGTAACAACAGGTGCTACTGGTACCTGTCCCCTGACTGGAGATACAGGCGGCTTCTCAACTACTGCTCTGACAGGTGCTTTAGTTGCGGCACCTGCCCTTCCTCGGCCTCTAACAGAATGCGCGGGTGCCTACTCAGCTGACCCGGTAGCTCGTGTCCTCACCATCAGTGAGAGAATAGAGATACAAAGGCTCAAATTCCACAATCAACAAATTTTGCATGACAAGAATGGAAGAAGTGAAAATTTCCTAACAGTTATGTAGCATCTCAAAGATAAGTACAGACGTCTCCGTACCGATCCGCAAGACTCTACTAAATTCGTTTATGACTCGTAGCACCTATGAACCTAGAGCTCTGATACCAACTTGTCGCGACCCAATTTTCCCTCCGTTGGGTATCGTGATGGCACTTAGTCTTATGGACTAGGTAAGCCTAACATTTACTCAATAACAACAATAATTAAATAACATCTAACAATTTTTTTGAAATGGAAATTCTCTACAAAATTTATAATTTCCAACATCAGTAGTACAAGTCATAAGCTATACTGAGTTACTAGAAAGGTCTATAAATACAAATATTTTAAAATAGAGATAAAACAGTGCAAGTACAATATCAGAAGGTGGCTCTGAAACCTGCGAACGCAGTAACAGTTTTACTTTGAGTCTCCACAACAAGATCTTTACTGCTAGGGATCAGTCAACTGACTCCACATTACCTGGCTCTGCACAAAAACATGTAGAAGTGTAGTATGGGTATACCACAGTCGGTACCCAGTGTGTATCAAGACTAACCTCAGTGGAGTAGTGACGAGATACAGTCAAGACACTCACTAGTCAAATAATGTGTGCAATACCAACATAATCGAAAAACAAATAGCAGTGATAGCAACAATAATCCACTAGTGCTATATACAGTAAGGCAGTAAAAATTCCATAATTATTATTCAGACGAATAAGAAACACAAGAACAACTACTTAAACAAGTCTTTCACATATAATCTCTTCAAATAAATACCCTCCAAATATATTTCTTCAAATAAGTATCCTTCAAATATAAAACTCTTCCAAATAAATATCTCATAGCATAATCATAAAATACTCTTCTCGATCCCCTTTTATATTCTCACGGCACCTAGTGCCCATATCTCTAATCACAACCGCACGAACAACTCTCGTGCCAATTATTTCAATACATAAGATCCGCACGATTAATTTATTTTTAATAAAGTAAGATTATATTTTTTAAACCAAGTACGAATTCAACAAAGAAATGAGTTTATTTTAGAAATAATTTGAGTAAAGAAAAATGACATTTTAATTTAAATAAAATATCAGATAATCTATTGCTTCAGATGTAAAACTTATTAATTCAAACCATAATAGTAACTTCTTTTATTTAAAACAACTCAGTCATCAAAAATTGGTAAAAATCAGGAATATAAATCTTCAGGGTCTCGTACTAGAAAGCCCAAGCCAACACAAAATAACAAGGAATACAAACACATAGTAAAAATCAAATAATACATCACGGCAGATCACAAGGATTGACCTATCATGAAAATACAAAATAACCAAAGACAAGTGCAACTATAGAGAGATGTCAACAAAGGGCACTCCCAAGATACCGTTTCATAGTCCCAAAAGTAAATGCTCAACAAGGGATCTCCCGAGATATCGTCTCGTAGTCCCAAAAGTAAATATACAAGACAGGGGGGAGGGGGTCTCCCGAGGTACCGCCTCGTAGTCCTAAAAGTAAATACTCAACAGGGGATCTCCCAAAATACCGTCTCGTAGTCCTAAAAGTAAATATGCAAGACATGGGGATCTCCCGAGGTACCGCCTCGTAGTCCCAAAGTAAATATGGAACAAACAACAATGCCCCCAGTCTATCACAAATCATCACAATTCAATTCTCGGCATAGCCCACCTTGTCTCGCCACATGCGCAACCCCTCTCCCCCCCCCATATATATATATATATATATATATAGCCCGTCTTGTCACGCCGCATGTGCATAAATCAATAGTAATAATAGCATGGCAGAAACCTCGGGGAAACACCCGAACATAACTTTCCAATAATATAACGTGCCAATATCACATATCATAAATTGCACCTCAAGTGCTCAAATATTACAACATATCACAAATTTGCACATCAAGTGCTCAAATATGATAATTTATCACAGATTGCATATCAAGTGCTTAAATATTATAATTTATCACAGATTGCACATCAAGTGCTCAAATATTACAACTCGCCACAAAATTCAACAATACATTATTTTCCACAATAAGGAGCCCATGGCTCGACCATAATGTGCACAAAATTTTAACAAATATATCCAGGAGTGAACAACTCAACAAAATAATATTTCACATAAAAATCAAGGTGGCAATCACACCAAATCATCATATAAAAACAAATCCAATAAAATAAGGATTTAGGCAAGACAATAAAATGATTTAATAAGTGCTATAAATTTCCAATTTAATACATAAGGGCGTCTAAGGATCTTAACAAATGCAATTTGCACATATAAACCAAGTACGTACTCGTCACCTCGCATACATGGTTTTTAATTACACAAATTGCACATAAGACTCAATGCCTAAGGGAAATTTCTCCCACTCAAGGTTAGGCAAGATACTTACCTTTACGGAGTTAGCCCGATATTTAAAAATAGCCTTCTTGCTTGAATTGACTTCCGGACAGCTCAATTCTATCCAAATTAATTGTATAACTTCATCAAAATTCATCGTAAACACTTCCGGATAATAAAATGTCGACTTGAAAATTTATTCTAAAAATTCAACAAAAGTCAACACGGGGCTCGCATCTCGGAACCTGATAAAATTTTCATAAAATTCGAATACCCATTCCGATACAATTTCAACCATACCAATTTTATCAAATTCCGATAACAACTCGACCTCCAAATCTTAAAATTTTATTTTTGAAAAGGTTTTACAAAAGTTCTCATTTCCTCCATTAAACTATGAATATAACCATAGATTCATGAAATATAATCACTTTAGGATATAGAACACTTACCCCAACCAAGCTTGCGAAACATCCCTCGAGAATCGCCCAAATCCGAGCTCCAAAAGTCCAAAACGAAAATGGCAAAATGACCATTTTTGGTCCTTATGATTTTGTCCAGGCTCCGCACCTGCAGACAATATAGCAGCACTCGCGGCTCCGCAGAAGCGACACAAGGAGCGCAGAAGTGAGACTCATCGCAGATGCGATACCTGGACCGCAGAAGAGGCCTTCGCATCTGCGATCAAATCTCTGCAGATGCAGATACACCAGAACACTGCCCAACACCAGCTTTAGCCAAATTGTTCTGATTGATCCGAAGCTCCTCCGAAACTCACCCGAGCTCTTCGGGACCTCAACCAAATTATACCAACACATCCTAAAACACAATACGAACTTAGTCGAGGCTTTAAACCGCGTCAAACAAAGCCGAAATTACGAATCGCGTATCGAACCAAATTTTGAGTTTTCAAATCTTTCAACTTCTATATTTTGCGCCGAAACGTATCAAATCAATTCGGAAAGACTTCAAATTTTGAATACAAGTTATAAATGACGTAATGGAGCTATTCAAATTTCCGAAATTGAAATTCGACCTCGTTATCAAAAATTCACCCTTCGGTCGGACTTTCCAAAAAATTTCTATTTTTCAACTTTCGCGAAAATGCGTCGAATTTCCCTACGGACTTCCAAATCGAAATCCAAACATACGTCTAAGTCTAAAATCACCATACGAAACTATTGGCATCATCAAAAATTCATTCCGGGGTCGTCTGCTCAAAAGTCAACTTTCCGATAAACTCTTTCCATTTTAGCCTCTAAATAAGAATTGCTCTTTCAATTTAATTCTGAATCTTCCGAAAATCAAACTCGACCGCACCCGGGGGTCATAATACATACTACAAAAACTGCTCGAGACCTTAAGTCAGTGAGCGAGGCGTTAATTCTTAAAACGACAAGTCGGGTCGTTACATCATCAAATTGTCAAAACAACAACAAATTTAATAAACCCATTTGCAACTAAGAAGAAGAAGAAGAAACTCTAAATACAAAGAAGAAGAGAAAAACATGTATCTGAAGTTATCCAAAAATTGAGTATCAATTAAACTTTTTTTTAAAAGTGGGAACAAATTCAATGGGTGGCGCAAAACCGGGTGCCACATGAAAATTTTACAATAATGTATTAACTTTCTTTAATTTTTAATTAGAAAAATATGCATATCTTTTGAGATTATAAATTTAACTAATTTTTCTTATCTTTTATAACATTAGAAAAATATAAAATATTTATTTGGATAAGTTTAATTTTTAACAGCCAAATAATATTTAAACGCCAAATACTGTTATAGGTTTAAACATCAAACAACTATAAAGGTCAAAAAAATATCGGAAGAAACGAAGATGCTATGGAGAGATGACTGTACTAGATTAGAGAGTTAAAATAAATATTAGACAACCTTAGACAACATCGAATTTAGTGTGTTTATTCCCAAGTTTTGGCGATTTGTCTAATTTAAAATATCAAAGTCCTTGTTCAAAAAATAAAAAAAGCACGCCATTTTTAATGGCGACCTATGGGATTTTAAAAATACCCCTTCCAATCTTTTGTTTTGATTTTAGGTTAGAATTTAACTAGTCTATTGATATTCTTTGTTATTTTTAAGGAATATATCTGCATTTTGATTTTTCAGATTCATCGATCTGAAAGTTTGCCCCTTTTGTTACTATCTATGAAGTCTTAAAAGATCCTGACCTAGATTTAAAATGAGAGTGTCAATAGATATAACATCTCATATGATTTGCATAGATAATGATGAGGGCAGATTGTATTACAATTAAAAAAGGCAATTGTGTTTTCAATTTTGATTTTTTTTAATATAATGTTGATGCCATGTGACCAGGAGGTCACGTGTTCGAGCCGTAGAAATAGTATCTTACAGAAATACAGGAAAAGGCTGTGTATGATTGACCCTTGTGATCCGACCCTTCCCTGAACCCCGCGTATAGCGGAAGTTTAGTGCACCAGATTGCTTTTCTAATGTTTGATTAATAATTACAATAGTTAATTTGAATTTTAAGTAATACAATTTATAGTCTGTATTATAGAGGTAGAGGTGGGGATGTGATGAGATAGAGGGGATAGTTAGAATTGTGATTATATTTTTCCTTCTCTTCTCTTAAAAAATCATTATGATAAAACTAGAAAAAAGGGACGAAATATGTGTGTACCTAAATTAATCTGGACTGATTTAAGAAATAGATTGCGGATTTCTTCCATTTGAAATTCGATTTTGACCAAAATACTTTTTTTTGAGGGTTATCAAATGAATTATGTACGATACAGTTAAATAAAATACTATATTAAGAATAGGTACCTTGGTTACAGGTGAGCTTCTCTACTAATTCTGTATCATCTTTTCTTCTTTTTCGTTTAATTAAATTAAATTAAATTAATATATATATATATATAAAAAAATTAATGAGATGGTAAGAAATTCTTTATTTTTTCAACCTAATCACTGTTTTGACTTCAAAAATGCTTTCTTTATCAATATGTTGTTTCTTCTACACACATCTCCATAATAGAAAATGGTAGTAATAATTAAGATTCGTAAAAATTAATTGAAAATACACTTTAACGAGGAACACGTGTGAGTCTTGTTCAAAATTAGAATGTAGACAAGGGAATTGATTGAAGTAGGCATGTTTAGTACATGAAAATTGAGCAATTATTTTATTCTTGTTTGTTCTTTCTTGTGAAAGAAATGTATATAAAGTAATAGGAAAATAATAAAAAGAAGTACTAATAGAAAAATGATCCTAACAAGTTACGAAATATCTAAAGAAAGCTCCAATTGTAATTTTTTAGTAAGCAGTATTAACTGCGATGCGGAATGAACCGAAAATTAAGTTACTATGCCAAATTGTGCGCTAACCTAGATCCTACTACTAAGGAAATAGTCAGCAACCGGAGTGAGTATATTCAATACATTCAGACTCAAATTATAAACATAGTTGCAAGTTTTTCACTAATTATATATCCATATTACATTAAGAGATTGCATTGGGAGAAGAAGAGGGTTCCAATTATTTTTTTTCTTCTAAATATATAATTGCAGTTATTTTTTTAAAAAAACTTATGTGTTGTTCGTTGATTTGTTCGTTTGACACGTTATAGACAATTGTGTTTTATGTGTATAATTTGTCGGATTCAGGTGTGCATATATTACATTTATGGCAACAAGAGTTGTCTAAACGATCAATGACGTTGTTATTAAAGTGTCTACTTCGTAATTGGTGGCGGAGGCGAATCCAAGATTTGATGGTGGTGGGAGTACATGAACTGATTGCTCAACCAATATCGTTATCGGACTTTTAATTTTAAGGGTTCCAAGCAAAATATATAACCATTTTCAATATATATACATTTATATCCAAAAACATTATCCAAGTTAACGGTCCGATAACCCCTCTGCTTAATACATAGGTCCGCCTTTAGTTGGTGGCAAGTATACTCGGCTATCTATTTATTTCGCCAAAATATAGACATAAACATGAAAATCAGTCAACAATTTGGCTAAAAGAGCAATGTTTAGCACATGGAAATTGATTAACAAATTTGGTTCTTTTGTTTTTACTTGTTAAAAATGAAATGTGGACCCTAGCCAATGTAATCATAGTATGGATTATCTGTATGTGTGTTCGATAAACTACAATACTGTAATAGGGAAATATGCACAACAATTATTCAATTTTTACGAATTAATGACCATATACAACAAGTTGCAATAGTTGCGCGAATTCTTCATTTTATTTGATATATCTGTGTGGACTTGCTCACATTGCCGGTCTCTAGTCCGGATGAAAAAGTATGATTGCGGTAGGTAAGTAGCCGGCGCAGACTTGCCAATTCATAATAAATCCTCGTAATACTCCCCAATTTGTTTGCAATTGAGACATATTTATTATTGTTATTATTATTGTTATAGTATCCGTGTCAAAAAATATCATAAGAGTATGGGTATTTCATGCAGAATTTTCAAAATACATTTGAAATTAGCAAACAATGACTTGCATAAACCTGTATCAAATACATACACACAAAAATTGTGTAAATGCTTGTTTGCCAAAGCTTCTGGGGACTTTTTTTTTGAATTTAAAAAAGTACCTATTTTAGAGAGTTTGATGTATTTTAAAGTACTTTTAGGGAAAAAAAAAGCTTGCTGAAAAAAATTGTTTTTTAGAAGATGAAGAGTGTGCCTTTTCTCCTAAAGCGCTTTTGGAACCTTGCCAAGTAGATATTGGTGTTTAATATTGGAAAAGTGCTTTTCAAATTGTTTAAGAGTGAATACTCTAAAATTCCCTAAACTATCATATTCTTATCAATTACCTATTAAAACTATTCGATATCTTCAAAATCCCCCTAATCTATACTCCCCTGTATATTCAAAACTCCTAAAAGAGTATAAGGTATTGTCAGAGTTATACGAGCCCCAAACCCCTTTTAAGTCTACGGTGGCACTCCACGTAGAATTAATTTCCATTAACATAATTTAGTTTTATTATTTTAAAAAATAATTATACAAAATCATTAGACACTATATAAATTATTGTCCTTGGATATTCAAATAAACCATGAAGGCTGATTTCATAGGTTTGTTTATTTTTATTTTTTTTTTATGTTGCAAAAGTACTGTTTGGGAAGGGATACTAGGGATTCATTCAAATTTATAGTTAGCGTTTAAGGTTTTCTTCCAAAATGTATGGGTTTTCTATTGAATGAATGTCGAATTTCATTTACACTTTTCATCCCAAGTTAAGGTTTCATTTTCATCCCCAAGAAGCTACTGAGTTTTCAAAGAATAGAAAATAAAATCAAGAAAAAAGAATAAAGAAGGTGTTATTACAATAATTTTGAAAAACGAAAGAAGAGAAACGGATGAAGAAATTTAAGATGAAATCTGTAATATATACCCAGTTGAGTTTGGGTTAAGGAAGATATAGAAGAGATGAATTCGTCCAAAAAATAAGAAAAAGATAAAGAAGAAAGAAATAAGAAAGAGAAAAGAGAGATAGAAATATGGAATTTACAACAAAAACAAGAAAAGAAAAAACAGAAGTTAATAATAAGAAAATAGTACTAAGAATAATTATTTTTCGGACTAATTAGCTATTGAATATTCCAAGTGGACTAATTTTTTAAGCTCCCACGGGCCTTTTAGAGATTGAAAGTACTTTCTCACCCACATATTTCTTGAGGTGGTATTTTATTATGGGTTCATTGTAGTTTAAGGGGTAATGAAATCCCTAATAGTTTAAGTACAAAACAGCAAAATCGTTATAGTTTAGGTAAGTTTTGAAGTATTAACTCATTGTTTAATCAAACACAAATTATTATATTTTAAAAGAAAAGTACTTCTACAAAAAAAAAAATCAAAATAAGGAGATTTTGGTAGTTTTAACCATAAAGAAGTAGTAGGACTGATCACTCACATTCTGTTCCTCAGCTTTTGTTTTAACTTTATTCAATGTTTGTGTGCATCTTGGTCAGTAATTCAGCAATGATTTCTGCGTTCTAATTTATGTGAACTTGTTTGATTGGGTACGAAGTTTAAGAAAAAATGAATATTTTTGAAATTTATGATCCTAAACAATTCAAAAAGGGGCCAGAGTATTTGTGTGTTATAAAAACTTTTAATTAAGGATAGAATTATAAGTTTAAGCAAAATTATTTTCAAATTTAAAAAAGATTGTTCTTTTTTGAACAGATCAAAAAGGAAATAGGTTATAGTACTATTTTAGTAGGAGTATTTTAGGAGTAAAAACGACAAATATTTTTGTACAAGATTCTATATATATCTTATCAGTGTCTGAAGCATATTTTTCCCATCTTACAAAGAAATCAAGTGCGATCTACATCAGATTTTCCAAATTCATAGTCAGTAATATCGCATTATCTGAAATCTCAAAAAATACAAGTGATGATAGAATTGCCAAATAGTACAACAATATAATATAGACAACAAATGGTTAATCCCGCATAGGATGTGTTACAAGTAGGGAAAATGATAATGTATAGTTGCTCTCAAAATAGTAGTCGAAAAATATATATTTTGTATATATATAATTATATATATAAAAAATATATAATTTTTTTACACTTTTACAACTAACGAATATAAATATTTTCGGTTGCGGGCTAAAAATGATATTTGCCCTTACAAGTTGGCAGTAATGCGACTTCATTCCAAATCTATTATCATTTTATTATCTTCAAATAATTTTGTTTAATTGAAGAGAAAAATAAAAAAAGTAATTCTATCTATATATTAATATTATTGTTAGTCCCGTCAATATTGCTGTATTTGTAAATAATAATTCTGCAAAATATAAGTTATCGTAATGAAACAGTAAATCGTATTCGAGCCCACTGAATTCACAGTGTTTCCTTAAGGAATTTAATCCCCTCCTAGTACCCAATGTTATGGATTATTTCCTCCCAGGATAGAACAAATCACACACTGGTGTAGCAGTACTTCAAACCCCAGTGTTTCAGCGAACACAAAGTTCGGTAGCAAATCACACTTACAGTTGCTTTGTTTGAAGTTAAAAGAATGCAGAACAAAGGAGTAGAAACTCAGAAAATCGTATGGAAATGTTGAGAGGAAGGAGTGCAATGTATAGCCAACGTTTTTCAGTTTTAGGTGTCTTGGTGTTGTGTCTTTCTTCAACAGTTGCTGCACATATTTATAGCAGCCAACTTTGAAGATGAACGACCCTCCACCCTCCATGGTGGAGCATGCACTAGCTTGTTTGTGGAGCAAGCACTTGGCCATGGTGGGAAGAGCATTAGGCGGCTGTTATTGCAGCTGGTGGTCAATACACGGATTGGAATATATCCGTTAAAAATGCGGATAATCTTACGTTAATATTTACTATTAACAATAAACTTAGTCCAAAAAATTAATCAATCAATCATTTGACCGAAGCCGAAGCCGAGCGAGCGACGACGACGGCACGAGGCTTGCTTTCTTCTTAATTCTTTAAGAGCTACAAGAAGAGCAATTATATATATACCCACCAAAAAATTTTTCCTCTTCCAATATGGGACAATGTCTCATTTTCAAGAGGGAGAAACTTAAAATTTTACTCAAAAATTTTATTTTCACTCCATTTCCCATTCACCCTCATTTTAAGACTATATTATCTTAAATAAAAACCTCAACAATTATTTGCTATAAAAGAAGAATAAATTCATCGCAAACTACTTTATGTTGTAAACTAAATTAATTTGGACACATGATATCCCATTATAAGCATCTATACAGACATCTCATTAATTTATTTTATTGTTTTATTACTAAAATATAAGAACTTTTGGAGCAATGGTAAAGTTATTTTCGTATGACTTATATGAGTACGAGCCGTAAAAATAGCAACTGATGCTTGTAATAAGATAGACTGCCTACATTATACCCCTTGGGATGCGGGTCTCTCCTGAAAGATGAGTGAATCCGAGATGCGTCATGCAGGGACTATAACAAAAGAGATGATTCCAGGAGCCTTTTTTTCACTTCTCTTTTGATATATGTGAAAATAAGAAAAAAAATCAAAGATACTTTATTGACAAAAGTTTTTCAAGATCTTGATGAAGTTTCCTTCTTGTCTCTTTTCTTTTGTTGGTTTTCTCTTGTATATAGTCCATTATCATAGTGTGAGCTGGATTTGTTCAGTGGTCAAGTGGTAGTGTGGTACAATTGATTCTATTTTTCAGTCAATTATTATGTGATGTTTTTTCCTTAAAAAAAGAAAATAAGAATGGGAATACTGAGTTCTTTTGTTCTTTACACCAAAAAAGATGTTTATGTCTCATGAGTATGTTGGCATACAATTCTATTTATATGATCAACGTGGTAATATATTTGTTCTTTTTCAAGCGTTACATTGAAGCTAACATCATAGCCACAATTATTTACAAGACAAAATACTTTAAAACCTCCCTAAACTTGCACGCATTATTGGTTACATCATTGAACTATTTATGGTCTTAATTACCCCCTATACTTGGTCATTTGATAGTTGTTACCCCCTTAGACGATCTCATCCCAGGAAAGTGGCATTCACTCGTCTGCCACATGAATTTTTCTATCTATGTGGCATTTTTTTTAAAATAAAATATATTTTTACCTATTTAAGTATGTTACTTTTTTAGATAATTTTTTTTGAATAAAATTTATAATAAAACTTGGATAGAACTACATTTTTAGGCTAATTTGTTTTATTTGGCTAAAAATAATAAAATTTTAGTTATTCTTTTTTTTGAATTTGACATGAAATAAAGATTTATACAATTGAAATAAATAGTCAAGACATCTAAAACATTATAAAAAATACATAATTTGAAATTAATTATTTTGACTATAATTTTTTATATAGCTCTAAATTATGGTGCTCTAAAAATATTGTTTTACAAATTTTACCTGAAAAAGTAAATATACACAGTTGAAATAAATAGTCATTGCATCAAAAGAAGAAATAAAAAGAGTGTACAATTACAAGTTAATTATTTTGGCTATATGTTTTTTATTTGGTAAAAAATAATGGAGTTATGGCCAATTCTTTTTATTGGTTTGGCTCGAAAATAAAAATACAGAATTAAAATAAGTAGACATAATATATAAAGAAGAAAACAGGAAATATATATATACACAACTATACTCCATTATTTTTGTTACAAGTTTTTTAATTGGGTAAAATTATGGAGTTCCTACCAAACGTTTTACAAGTTCGACAAAAAAAAAGGAAATATGCAGTTGAAGCAAATAGATATTATATCTTAGAGGAAATTAAAAATAATAAAAGTTAGAGTAAAGCCCACATTGTATGTTAAGATGAAGCAAGAAGAAATACATAGTTGTAACAAATAAATTATTATATATGACTATATGACAACAAAAGTTAAAAAATAACATATTTGGAAGCTGATTTTTTATTTTTTTTATTCTTACACGCTTAAAAGAGAGTAACCCACACTCTTTGCCACATCGGCTTCTAGGGGGATAATGACTCTCAAAAGACCAAGTTGAGAGGGGTAATTAAGACCACGAATAGTTTAGAGTTGTAACTAATAATCCGTGCCAAGTTTATATTTTTTTTTTTTTAGGTATTCTGCCTATTTAAAAAAAGGGGAAGAAAGAGAGAGGAAAAGAAGAAAAAAAACGACGAAAGATAAAGAAAAAGAGGAAAATGATTAAAGCCAACCAATATAATATGAAATGTATGATAGGAATACGTGCCCCTATTTTATACACCTGAAATACAAACATTATACCCGTAGATATTTGCTAGCACCATTACACCTAATTAAATAATTAACTTTAATAATATGTAAGTCAATGTAAAAATATAGTATCATTTAACCATGGTTAAGCGTTAAACAATGCATACTAAGACATATATCTTAAGTTTATTAGATTGATGTAGCACTATAAATTTTTCGCTATAAAGCTAGTATCAAAAGAAGTATATAATGTGTCACCTTTCTTTGACTAGTTTTACCATTTATTATTTTCCTCATGTTTGCATTTATCTCTCATTTTCACATAAAATTTATCAGAAAAATAAATAACCCCTATTAATTTCTCACAATTTCTGACTAACTTTACCATTTTTCTTTTTCCTCAATTTTTTTGCAGTAATTCTCATTTTCATATAAAAGTTCGTGAAAAAATAAATATACCCTATTAATTTCTCACTATTTCTGACTAACTTTACCATTTATCTTTTCCCTCAGGGTTTTGCATTATCTCTCATTTTCACATAAAAATTAAACAGAAAAATAAATATACCCTATTAATTTCTATATAATGTTTAGTTTCTTTCTTATCTATTTGCTGCCCTTTTCCTTTTTTGTGTTCAAATTTAAGTTACGTAACTTTAAAATTCTAGAGTCAATATGTAGGTGTGACGATTGAAAAATTTCTAAAAAACATATGATCAAAAACTTTTGTCCATACTAAGCTAAGGGATTAACGCCATTTTCTACATCTAAAAACAATTATGTTACATTATTATTTCTTTAAAATTCAAGTATTCCATATTAATTAAAATTCAAGTTACAAATACGCTAATTTAAACGAGTCTTTTCATATTTAAATAGAAATGTTTTTCCCAAATCCTTTCAGTCAAAGAATTTTATATATGATATCAACAGAATCATAAAGAGATGATAAAATCATGAAGAGTGTTTGATTAGTATTTTTTATTGGAAAAAACACATTAATTAGTTAGCTACAATTCTTTTTCACAATTGTGTAAAGCGCAAAATGTTTTACTAGTTCAATTTATAATGCATATCTGTTTATTTAATTTAATTTTGTTGAAAAAAACTTTTGTACAGGGAAGTCGAGATCTTTGAAATATAAAATCACACACAGACATACACTCGATAATGTACAAGAAACCCCTAAGATTTAAACCCATTGGTATCTCTCCTTTATAAATTTATTAATATATTTTTTTCAAAATACATTTTAAAAATAGGTATGACTTTGCTTACCCCATCATTTAAAAAAAAAATTGTATTACCTATATATATCAAGGTGGATCCAAAATTTAAATTTTAGTGGTTTGAAATTAAGGCAAGTTACTGAATTCAAAATTAGTAACGTGTACATATTCAACATATTTTTTAAGACAAATATAGAATTTAATTTGAATTAAAACTAATAGATCCAGCCGAACCACTGAACCCCTTACTCAGATATTTCCCTCTAAACCCTCACCCACCCCCTTATATATATATGCTCTAATATTACAACATTTTCCACAAATGAAGTACAAAGCTCCATTAGTGTGAGCTTTGTATACAACTCCTCTTTCTCCTCTTCTCTTTTCTTCTACTCTCTATTTATCACTTCATTGTACTTATTATTAATTAAAAACAATAATGGCTTCCTTAGTCTTCTTATTCTTCTTCTTGTTGCCATTGATATTGCTTGAGTTATCTTCAGTAATGGCAGCAAAAACAAGGCATTTTAAATGGGAAGTTGAGTATATTCATTGGTCACCAGATGGTGAAGAAAGTGTAGTAATGGGAATCAATGGACAGTTTCCTGGTCCAACTATTAGGGCAAAAGCTGGGGATACTGTTGCTGTTCATCTTACTAACAAGCTTCATACTGAAGGTGTTGTCATTCATTGGCATGGAATCCGACAGGTTCGTTACAGTATAAACATTTTTTTACTCTCTATGTGTCGTCCCTCAATTTCAAAAAGAGAATAAAAAGGATATTTAAGTTAATTATATAATCTCTCCGTTCCATTTTTTGTGAATTTATTTTTTTTGGTTCTTTCAAAAAAGAATAATCTCTTTTTTAATTTATAAACAATTTAACTTCAACTAATTCTACCCTTAATGAGAAGCTTTTATAACACATATATACTATGAGTCATTTTTTGACTTGTTTAGGAACATAAATTTCAAAAGTCTTATTTTTTATTTTTTCTTAAACTATTTGACAAATCAAAGTAGTGTATTTTACGTAGTTTAATACGTTATAGCAGCTAACTTTATTTGTTTCGATAACAATAAATATTTTTATGCTTGCTTTATATTTGGTTTGCTATAAGCAATTATGTGCTATTATAGGTCGTAACTTAACCTTTAAAAAATGGTATATTACTATGTTGTCCGGACTTTTTTAAAATATAAAATACGGGTACAGTAACATTTGAAGATTCCGCACAACATAGTTATATTGTCTCTAAGCAAACTTAACTCATACTAATTAGAAAAAGCTTATCTTGCAAGTATAAAAATTGATTATTCAAACGTTTTTCTTGTCCTTGTTGGTGTCCCAGCCACCTACAATAATAATTTTTTAAACTTGTAGTATAGAAACAGTGACATCTCTATTATTTGTGCACAGAGATAAATAAAGTTGAGTATAAATCTGCGTGGAACGTGTTTTTGTATTTTTATAGTATTAGAACTATATTTAGTATTAGTGTTAGGTTCAATGGTTCTTAACTTTACAGTAAAAGGTGAAACAATTATTTGAGGATTTCTTTTCTTTTTTGAATAAAACGATAAATATAGAAGCAGTGTGCGTCTTATTATTCGGTATATTTGTTTCTTTATTATCCTTTTGTTTAAATTTTTTTATTTGACTGACATTTCTTCTCTTTTCTTTTTTTATTTACCTTTAAATAAAATTTTAATTATAGATCGGAACACCATGGGCTGATGGAACTGCAGCAATTTCCCAATGTGCCATTAACCCTGGAGAGACATTTCTCTATAGGTTTAAAGTTGATAAGGTACATTCTTCTCCCTCTTCTTCTTCTCCTCTTACTAAATTTTCACTCTCACACACAATAATAACATATTCAGTATAATTCTATAAATGAGATTTGAAAAGTATAGTATGTACGCAGATCTTACCCTACCTAGTAAAAGTAGATAGTCTATTTTCGACTTAAAAAAAGCGAAAATACAATAGTAGAGAAGCAATGAAAAAAAGAAACAGTAATAACATCCAGAAAAAACAAGATAACAGAAGAAAAAATAAAAATAACTCCAAATATAGGCTAGGCTAGGCGGACACTATAAGTTAAGTTGAGGGGTCATCGGTACCCGAAAACTTTTGCAAAAACTTCATATATATATATATATATATATATACTTACAAATATCTTTAAAAATAATTAAATATTTGCATAAGCCCGGTACCAATCTTTACGAACAGTGCTAAATTTATATTGAATCATAGTGCCCGCGACTGCCTAATCCGAGATCTGTCTCTGATCACACATGCGAGTTTCCTACATACGGCTCAAGTAGCGAAATCCCTTTCTTTCACGCTTGGTAAGAGCTATGCTTTAGCCAAGCTTACTAGCCAAAAGTTACTGTGTGCTAGTTATTCTGCTGGTCTTCTTAAAAAAAGATAAATAATATTTAAATTATAAATAGAATAAAGCATAATTTCCTCTCAATGAAGTAATTAATTAATTTATTCTGGACTCATCATGCTACTAAGCTAGTGAAGATCTAATTAGTATAATACCTCAATTTTATTTAATTTAGAGTAGGTCCAATTATCTAAAAGTTCACTAACTATATGAGTCTATATCTATGTTATCAAGTGGTACTTTTATTTTTATTATTTACTCTTTAACTTTTTGCCAACTTGCATTAGAATATTGCAAAAGTCGTCAGATGTGGTCTGACGTGGGAAAATGTTGTTTTATAGTACTCAAAAAACAAAAGAGATAAAAAGATTCAAAAGTTCAAACTACAAAAGTGCTTTTGTTCTTGCACTTGGTTTAACTTAATTTGGGTTCAAATTAAAAAGAGAGATTATTATTTCATTCTTTACACTTTTTAAATAGCCAAAACGTACGTTCTTGCAAAAGTATGATCTTAATTCTTAAGGCACTTCAAT
>AWOL01S0015409.1:1861-26022 GCA_000715115.1 Nicotiana otophora | reverse complement strand
GAAAGGATCAACACCCGCTATGTCCGGGAACACCTGGATCTGCGCACGAAGTGCAGGGTGTAGTATGAGTACAACCAACTCAGCAAGTAACAATAATAAATAAGGAACTGAAGATAGTAACGAGCTACACAGTTATGGTTTATTTCGAGTAATTCCAGCAAAGAATAGACATGCTATCAAATCTGGCAGTTTAATGTCAAATCAATTTTTATACAGTTCATGTTCATGTAATCCGTATATCAATAATCTTTCAGAGATTTCACAACAATGACAGATAGCAACTAAGTACAACAACAAATGAAAATCAAGTACAACCTCTTAGAAAAACAATCACTCACTGGGCTCCCAACCCTCATCACTCCCTGGGCTCTCAGCCCTCATCACTCATACTCAATGGGTACCCGCACTCACCGGGGGTGTACAGACTCTGGAGGGGCTCCTACAGCCCAAGCGCTATAATCTACATAGATAACTCACGTGCCATAATATAAATATATAGATATGCACGGCCAACTCACGTGCTATAGTGTAATATAAAGATCCACACGGCCAACTCACGTGCTATAGTATAATATAAGGATACGTACGGCCAACTCACGTGCTGCACGGACAACTCACGTGTTCTAGCATCAATATCTCACAATCAGGCCCTCGGCCTCACTCACTTATAAATCTCTCAAGTCTCTCGGGCTCTCAATAATCATGAAATCAGCCCAAACAACAATGATATGATGTATCAATAATAATAACAGAGACTGAGATAAAATGTACAAGTAAAAACTGAGACTGAGTACATATAGAATTTAGCACGCAATTCAACAAGTATGCGACCTCTGTGGGTCCCAACAGTACTATCACATAGCCTAAGAATGATCTATAACATAATTTACAGTCAAATTTTATCAACACATAGAGAGCATATAGATAACAATAAATTATTCAATTTTACAGTTTTTCGGGACGGACCAAGTCACAATCCCCTCGGTGCACGCCCACACGCCCGTCACCTAGCATGTACATCACCTCCAAAATAATCGCATGATACCAAAATCCGGGGTTTAATACCCTCAGGACCAGATTTAAAATTGTTACTTACCTCACAGCGTGAAATTCTTTACTATGCTATGCCTTTGCCTCGCAAATCGGCCTCTGAATGCCTCGAATCTAGTCACAAATAATTCGTTTTAGTCAATAAAATTTATTGGAATTAACTTCATAAGAAAATGCTAATTTTCCATAAAATTTCGAATTTTAGCTCAAAAATTGCTTGTGGGGCCCACATCTCGGAACTGGACAAAAGTTATAAAATCCGAAAAGCCATTCAACCACGAGTATAACCATACGAATTTTATCAAAATCCGACCCCAACTCGACCCTCAAATCTTCAATTTAAACTAAGAAGGTTTTCAAACTTTTCCAACTTAATTCGCCAATTAAATGATAAAAACAACCATGGATTCAGGTAATTTAACCAATATTGAGTTAAGAACACTTACTCCGTTGTTTACCTTGAAAAACTCCCGATAATCACCTCTTCCCGAGCTCAAATCCGTTAAAAATTGAAAATGGTTCGAAGATCTATTTTTAGAACTTAAACTCCCTGTCCAGACCTCTCTTCTTCGCGAACACGACAGGTCCCTCGCGTTCGCGAAGCACAACTCAACTGCCCACAAATTTAACCTTTCGCGAACGTGACCATGGCTTCACGAACACGAAGCTTTGCAAATCTTACCCTTCGCGAACGCGACCACGGCTTCGCGAACGCGAACGCCACCTCGCGAACGTGTAGAACAAGGACCCGGGGGTCCCCAATAGCCTCACGCCTCTTCGCGAACGCGACACCTCTCACGCGTTCGCGATGCACACAGAGACCATACCTTCGCGTTCGTGTCCTCCCCGTCACGGACGCGAAGAAGAAAACCTCACACTCAGAAAACACTCTTCGCGAACGCGAAGTCCCACTCGTGCACGCGAAATAGAAAATCAGAAAAATGCAGCAGTAGATATCAGCAATCTCACCAAGGCTAAATATGATCCGTTAACCATCCAAAGCTTACCCGAGCCCCTCGAGACATTAACCAAATATACCAACAAGTCCTAAAACATCATACGAACTTAGTCAAACCCCCAAATCACCTCAAACAATGCTAAAACCATGAATTACATCCCAATTCAAGCCTAATGAACTTTGAAATTTCTAATTTCTACAAACGACTCTCGAACCCACCAAATCACGTCCGATTTACCTCAAATTTTGTTCACAAGTCATAAATGACATAACGGAGGTACTCAAATTTTCAGAACTTCCCAAAAATTCAACTTTCGGCATTTCAATTCTAATTCCACTACGGACTTCCAAATAACATTCTGTACACTCTCCTAAGCCCAAAATCACCATACAGAGCTATTGGAATCATCAAAATTCAAATCTGAGGTCGTTTACACATAGGTCCATATCCGGTCTATTTTTCTAACTTAAATTTTCAATTATGAGACTAAGTGTCTCATTTCATTCTGAATTCCTTCTGAACCCGAACCAACTAACCCGGTAAGTCATAAAATAACTATATAGCATAAACTGAGCAGTAAATGGAGGAACAGGGTTATAACACTCAAAATGACCGGCCGAGTCGTTACACCTACGATTGCGAAGAGTAAAATGAACCTTGGCAAAAGTTGTTCTACGCGATAGCGAACGAATTTCCGCGATTGCAATAAGTAAAAATCCCAGAAACAGAACTTAAGTTCTGGAAATGGGGTTTCGACCCATTTTCAACTCTTCTCCATTTTTGAGCCCGGGTAAGGCGATTCTTGGGCAATTTTCACGGAAAAATATTGGGGTAAGTGTTCCTTATCCTATATTAATTATATTTCATGATTTCATACTCATTTATATCATGAATCCGTGAATTTATGGAAGAAAAATCAGATTTTTATAAAATCTTCCAAAAACAAAAATATAAGATTTGATGGTCCATTTGACATTGAAAATTGATAAATTTTGTATGGTTGGACCTCGTATCGGAACAGGTGTTCGAATTTTGTAAGTTTTTCCGATATTTGAGACGTGGATCCCACAGTCGAATATTTTAATAAATTTTGGATTTTTATCCGAAACATTAGTAAATTCATATGGAACTAATTCCTATGATTCGTATTGAGTATATCGAATTGTTTGTGAATAGATTTGAAGCTTTTGGAGATAAATTTAAAAGGAAAGGTTGTGGTCTAGTAATTGATTGGAATTTGCAAAGCGAGGTAAGTGTCGTGGTTAACCTTGACTTGAGGGAATAGAACCCTTAAACTATTTGTTATGTGAAATGCATGTGAACGACGTATAGGCGAGGTGACGAGTATCTATACATCGTCAAATTAATTATTTGCATAATTACTTGAAAAATCATAAATTATTTTAAATCATGAATTAATTATTATAATAATTGTTTCACTCATATTCTTTGTCAAATATTAATTCTTGATTTCCTGCATTAATTGTTACATGCTATTTGAATTATGTGTCTTAATTGTTATTTGACATTTAGCATATTAAATATTAAACTGCCTATTTTCTCCCCGATTTTCATAATAACTTACTATTTGTCATTGTTTGTTTCATAATTAAATCATAGTTATTGTATGCTTGTTGTCTTATAATTTTATATTAATTGTTGTATTTATTGAGAAAATTTCTTCTATAAGAATTGGTAAATGAATATATTAGAGGAGTCGGTTTCACGCCGCAACAGAATTGATTGAAATGAATATATTGGAGGATCGGGTTGTACGCCGCAACAGACTTATTTAAAAGTCATTATATATACTTGATTAAAAATAATTATATGAGAGGATTGAAAATAAATATATTGTGAGAGCGGGTTAAACACTGCAACATAATTGAATGTGAATATATTGTGCGAGTGGGTCGCACGCTGCAACAGGAATTGATGGATATGATAATTGGTTATGACTGCTGAGTTGGCTTCCATTATTATAAATGAGTTACCCGATTTAATTTTATTATCTGTTGTTGTTACTGATATTGCGTACAGATGTAAGTGACCCGCCTTAGCCTCGTCACTACTTCGTCGAGGTTAGGCTTAGCACTTATCAGTACATAGAGTCGGTTGTAGTCATACTACAATCTGCACTTCATGTGCAGATTTCAGAGTTGGTCCCAATGGCGTGCCATAGACTTTCTCAGATTTCAGCTACTCGGACGAGACTTGAGGTATAATTGCACAGCTTCCGTAGTTCTAAAGTGCCCGTTTATTTTACTTTAGTTGTGTCTTTGTTCCAGACAGTTTTAATTTATTCAGACCTTTAATTGTATTTATTTTAGAAGCTCGTGCACTTGTGTCACCAATTATGGGATGGTATTTAGACATCGTTGTTTTTTATGGATTACTCACTATATTTCAGACTTTACTTCCGCAATCGTTCTTTGTTATTAATAAATTTAAAAATTATTTTAAAAATTAATAATATTATCCTAACGTTGGCTTGCCTAGAAAGTGATATGTTAGGCTCCATCACGGTCCGAAGGTGGAAATTTTGGGTCGTGACAGTTGGGCAGTGAGTTCATTTAATTTCGACTCCTGCCATTTTTCTTCTCGTTTCAAAAGCATATGAGGCCTAGGGAGAGTTTTCAAAGACATTTTCTACCCCAAATCATAGGTAAGTGTTCCTTTACTCGTTTCTTTCAATCTTTTACTTCATTTTACAAGAATTCAACCTAAAATCTAGAGTTTTCATGGTAGAATTAGGGGTTAGGGTAGAAACTTGTAACGACCCGGCCGGTCATTTTGAGAATGTAAGTCTCGTTCGGAGGCATAAGGCCTTGAGAAGCTTCATATTATATGTATTGGCTTGCGTGCATGGTTGAATTCGGTTACCGGTTGTTTCGGAGTGATATGGGACACTTAGTCCCTAAAACGGAAGCTTAAGTCTTAGGATTTTGACCGTAGTCGGAACTATGTGAAAACGACTCCGGAATGAAGTTCTATCAGTTCCATTAGCTCTGTTGGGTGAGTTTGGACTTGGGATTGTGTCCGGACTGTGAATCCGGGGTCTGTAGCTGATTTAGGATTGAAATGGCGAAAGTAGGATTTTTGGAGATTTGCACCGGAAGTGGACTTTTTGATATCGGGGTCGGAATATGATTCTGATAGATGGAACAACTCCATTATGTTATTTGGGACTTGCCTGCAAAATTTGATGTCATTCCGGGTTGATTTGATAGGTTTCGGCACGGGTTTTAGAAGTTGAAAGATTTGAAATTTATAAGTTCGATTCATGGTGTGATTCATAGTTTCGACGTTGTTTGATGTGCTTTGAGACCTCGAGCGGGTCCGTGTTAGGATATAGAACTTGTTGGTATGTTTGGGTAGGGTCCCGAGGGCCCCGGGTATTTTTCGGACGAGTTGCAGATGATTTCCATGGTTTTGGGGAGGTCTGAGTTTTGGTGTAATCGCACCTGCGGACCTTGGGCGCAGGTGCGAAGAATGAGGCACAGGTGCGGGAAGAGTTAAACTTGGCAGTCTCCGCAGGTGCGGAGAATTTGTGCGCATCACCAGAGTCGCACATGCAGAGATGGAAGCGCAGATGCTAGTATTTGAGAGTTGGCCTGGGGTCGCAGGTGCGGGGAAGTTCCACATCTGTGATGCCCGTATATGAGCAAAAGACTCGTAGATGCGGAGGCTGGGAGTTAGTGACTTCTGCAGGTGCGACTGGTTAGACTGCAGGTGCGGTAGGCGCAGGTGCGAGAAATGATCGCAGGTGCGAGGATCGCTGGGCAGAAAGGGGTTGGAATCGAGGGTTATTTCATTTTTCACTCCACTTTTGATTTTGGGCTCAGGAGAAGGCGATTCTTTGAGGGATTTTC
Organism: Nicotiana otophora; assembly: GCA_000715115.1. Classification (NCBI taxonomy): domain Eukaryota; kingdom Viridiplantae; phylum Streptophyta; class Magnoliopsida; order Solanales; family Solanaceae; genus Nicotiana; species Nicotiana otophora. Next base: position 20,141 of record AWOL01S0015409.1, on the reverse strand, counting down.
AGAGGAATCTTGTGGGTAACAATTTCTTACTCGAATTTGGTTTTATTGCATTAATCTATAGTTGTTTTCTCCATTTAGTTTCGGATTTTTGGGGTTACAATTGGAAACAAATTGGAAGAACTTCTTCAATAAAGATTTTGAGTTTTGAAAGGGGATTTGTGGTCGGATTTGAGTAATTCTTATATGGTTGGACTCGTGAGTGAATGAGTGTTCATATTTTGTGATTTTTACCCGATTCCGAGACGTGGTCCCGAGTGGACCTGTCAGGGCAAATTTCGGATTTCTTTGTTAAAATATTGATTTCATTAATTAGATGAGTCTATTATCATTGTATTCATGATATGTAATTGTGTTTGGCTAGATTTGGACCATTCAGAGTCGGATAATTGAGTAAAGGACATTTTTACGGACTGTGTGAACTTGGTTCGAGGTAAGTATCTTGCCTAACCTTGTGGGGGGACTTCCCCTTAGGATTTGAGTCTTCTATGTTGATTGTAGTCCGTGTACACGAGGTGACGAGTGCGTGCACAGACTTATTTGTGAAAAATTGGCCTTTTAGGGTTCTTAGGTCCTTGTATTCATTGAATATGCAGTTGTTCTTGTTATGATTATATATTTTAATTACTAGATTCACATATACCTGCTTAATTTGAATCAATTGCTTCATGATCCACTATTATTGTTACTTGATTCATATGTGCCTTAACTGCAAATGTTATCTCTTTTATAGCCATGCTATCTTTTCATAACTGCTTATCTTTATTTGGAATTTATATTATTTCATCCTATAATTGTTCAGTCTTAATTGAGGTTATGATTATTTTTTCGCTGCTTATCCTTAATTGAATTGTTGAATATTGTTCATAATTTCCTCAACCTTAAAAGAAGTTTAGATATCCTATATTTCAGTCGACTTGTTTTATTTGGAATTATTTGACTCGTGTTAGCTTCTTTGTTGTTGAGGTGTGTATTATGGGATCGTTGCTACACATTAGTTTTTCCTTGTTGAGTTGTTCTCTTTACGCCTAGCATTTTGGACTGTGGTTATTCCTTGTAAATTGGTTCCACATTTTCTTGTGATGTAAAGATTCTTGAGTTGATTTACTTCTCGTACTTTGCATTATTTCCATTGTTGTTGTTGTATTTGGTGTGGTGATGCACGAGGTTTCTGCCGTGCCANGTGGTACTTGTTATGGTGATGCACGAGGTTTCTGCCGTGCGGTTGTTATTATTGTGATGCACGAGGTTTCTGCCATGCGGTTGTTATTATGGGGTTGCACGAGGTTTCTATCATGCTATTGTTACTATTGATATTTGCACATGCGGCGTGACAAGGCAGGATATATATATATNGGGGGGGGGGGGTTGCGCATGTGGCGAGACAATGTGGGAATATTATTATGCACGTGTGGCGAGACAAGGAGGGCATTTGTGTTACTATTGCACATGTGGCGATACAAGGTGGGTTGTGTCGGGGATTCATTTGTGATGATTTATGGCCTGGGGCATTCTTGTTGTTGATATTTGTGTAGTGGTATACGTACCTGTGTGAGCTTTATCTTGTGAAAACTGTGAGAAAATATTCTACGTGTTATCCGTTCTTCTTCTTCCTTATGCTTATTTGCTGGTTTGGACTATGTTAGGACACTTGCACAAGCATACACATAGTTAAGCACTCTTATCGGATAAGAGGTGTTCTTGATATTGTTGAGTATAGATGCTCACCCTTGTTTACTTGCCTTCTATGTGAGAATGGCTCTATTGGCACTTGAGTCATCAGTGTGATTATGAGGTGTTATGAGGGCACAGGATGCCTAGTGTTAGGGTTCAGGTATTGAGACCCGTGAGTTGTGAATTGTCCGAAGTTCGGTACCTCGTGGAGTTGTTGACTAAAAGTGGTTGTAATTACTGAGTTTTGACTTGTCCTTGCTTTATTCGTGATTCCAGATTTAGGTTGTGTTCCATTCACTTTGTTTGCGTCATTTTAATGATATTCCGCTGATACTTGTTGTTTCTTGCCTTAATGCCATTACTGTATTGTGAGCTATATTGCATAGTCTTTATGTAGACATCATACTTCTGTTATTCATGTACTTATATTTGTTCAGTTTATTAGACCAGTGGGTGTCTTGACTATTCCTCTTCACTACTCCACCGAGGTTAGTCTTGATACTTACGGGGTACCGTTGTGGTGTGCTCATGCTACTCTTCAGCATATTTTTGTGCAGATCCAGGTACTTGTTCGTTAGCTAGCTGTGTGGACTGTTGATGTGGAGACTCAAGGTAAACCTGCTGCTTCGTGCGCAGGCTTCGGAGTCACCTTCCAATTTTTATTTTGCACTGTTTATTCTTATTTCTGGACAGTTGTATTTAGAAGTTTTCTAGCAAACACTCTGTAGAGCTTATGACTTGTACTACTGATTTTGGGAATTTTAAGAGATTCTATTTAAATAATGTTGTTGTTTTAATTATTGTTAGGCTTACCTAGTCCTTAAGACTAGGTGCCATCACGATACCCAACGGATGGAAAATTGGGTCGTGACAAGTTGTTAACAGAGCTCTAGGTCATAGGTTCTACAAGTTATAAGCGAGTTTAGTGGAGTCTTGTGGATCAGTACGGAGATGTCTGTACTTATCTTCAAGAGGCTACAGAACTATTAGGACAATTTCACTTCTTTCATTCCTATCGTGCGAGCTTATTGATCTCAGAGTTTGAACTTTTATCATTCCATTCTCTCACAGATGGTGAGGACACGAGCTGCAGTTATCGATGACGCTGCTCCCGGAGCAGGTATCGCTAGAGACAGAGGCAGAGGCCCACGAGGAGTAAGTGCCACAACCAGAGTACGTACCAGGGCAGCAATTGAGGAGCCGCCACTAGTTCCAGTTGGGGAGCAGGTATCAGAGGCGCCTGCTGTTACCCTCGAACTTCAGGAGACCTTAGCACAGTTCCTAAGCATGTTTGGTACATTAGCTCATGCAGGGTTGATTCTAGTTGCACCAGCTATTTCACAGACCTGGGGAGGAGCCCAGACTCGCGCCGCCCATACCCCAGAGCAGCGAGTTCATGTTGGTCAAGTTCCAGGTGTCATGGCGACACAGCCTGTGGTCCTAGTTTAGCCTGTGGTCAGGGTAGCAGCATTTGAGGAAGAGCAGCTTAGACTTGCAAGGTTCAAGAAATATGACCCTCCTACATTTAGTGGTTTGGCTTTAGAGAGTGCACGGGGTTTTCTCGAGGAGTGTCACCGCATTCTCCATACTATGGGTATTGTGGAGACGAGCAGGGTTGCTTTTACTCCGTTCCAGCTCATGGGAGTGGCTTATCAGTGGTGGCAGGCATATGAGTTGGGTAGCCCAGCCGAGTTAGCTTCACTTACATGGGTTCAATGTTCAGAGATGTTCCTGAAAGAGTTTGTACCTCAATCCCTTCGATATGCATGGAGCGCAAAGTTTGACCAGCTGGACCAGGACACTATGTCAGTGTTAGAGTATGCCGTAAGATTCAGTAATTTAGCCACGCATGCACCTGCTTTGGCCGCCATAGTTAGAGAGCGTGTCTGTAGATTCATTGAGGGACTCAGACATGATATTTGGTTCAGCATGACTCGAAGTTAGAGTCAGATGTTTCGTTTCAGTAGGTGGTAGGGATCGCTAGCTGTGTAGAGGGCATATGGGATCAGGAGAGAGAGAACATGCGGGGCCATAAGAGGGAGTACACGCGAGATTAGGATAGAGAGGACAGGGAGGTGAGGAGGCCTCGTAGATCGAAGAGATCTATTGGTCCTTATTTTGGAGGCAAGGTATGACATGGTAGAGGTTTTTTGGGTCAGCCAGTTCAGTTTGCACTTCAGGCTTTGCTCAGTGTTTCAGGTGCTCATGGGTCTCAAAGTACCCGTATCGTACAGTTCCCACATCCACGTCATCAGAGAGGTTGCTTCGAGTGTGGAGATACCAGCCATAGGGTGAGATATTGTCCTAGACTCCGGACAGGTGTGTCACAGCGGAGTATTCAGGCGAGTAGAGGGTGCCCAAGAGGGGAAGGCCCGACTCGTTGATGTGTTTCATATAGTAGGCTTGAGGCTACTGCGCCAGATGATTCCATACATGTATGCTTTGTATTTGTTACAGAGGGGCACCATTCGTGTTTTGATTCGGTTCTGCTTATCAGGGCAAGTTCCCCTACTTGTGGTCCTACCTATGGGTGAGTTTATGGCTTAGTATTATATTTAGATGTTTACCCTGTTGGGAGGTTCTATTAGTGATGGCCGTGTATATCGTTTGTTTCTATACATTATTGAAAGTTATGAGACTACAAGTGAATTCATGTTGTCCATTATGGCAGGTTTGATGTGATTCCTGAGTAAATTGGTTATAATTTCTGATTTGATATTCTACCGGGGTGAGAATTTAACAAGTGTTGAGATTTTATTGGAAGAATTGAGTTAGTGGAGGATTTCCATTGGTATGATGTGTATTCGACTTGTGATTCAGAGTTGAGGGCGAGACCCTCGCTACTCCATGTGATTTGATATGTTTGAGCCGGGCTGCGTGCCGTGGTGGAGGGTGATACCAGGATGAGATCCTTATGATTTGTTCATGTACTTTGATTTTTCCTTTTGAATTTATTTGTAGTAGGGTATTGTTAGAAAGTTGTGCATGTCGGGCTTGTTTGATATTTCTCTTACGTGTTTCTCTTTACATATTCAGTCATTGTCGTTATGTGCTTCTTAAGTTTTGGCTTACGGGTGTGTGACCGATGGTGTTAGTTGTGACTTGCTGATTTGGGAGTATAGTTATGAGGTCTTCCTGTTTCTTGCATCATTGTCAGCATTATGGAGGTTTGAAACGGGTTGCTAACGGATATGGGTCTAATTGCCAGTGTTGGTTTTGATTTCGGGCAGCTATTGTGATCAGAAATGTTATTATGGGCCTATATGTGGTGTGTCTTGTTGTGTGGTCGTACCTTGTGGGTGTAGGCATGAGTTGTTACCGCTGGTTGAGACTAATATCGGTTATGGATTTAGAATCGGATCTTTTGAAGATAAAAGGAAGGTGAGAATTTGTTTACTCTAAAGCTTATCGGTGTTGACAGAAAGGATAAATTACAGTTGAGATGGTGTCGTCAGGCTTATGCGGATTTGGGGTGACGTGGGGTCACCCACGGGTGTGTGTTGGGTATGTACGTTAAATGATTTCAAAACTTCGAGGTGATGCTTAGCACGTTCGAGGACGAACATTTGTTTAAGAGGAGAAGGATGTAACGAACTGGCCGACCATTTTGAGCATTTAAGTTTCGTTTGGCGGCATAAGGCCCTAAGCAGCTTCATATTATGTGTATTGACTTGTGTGCGTGGTTGAATTCGGTTACTGGTTGTTTCGGAGTGATTTGGGACACTTAGTCCCTAAAACGGAAGTTTAAATCTTAGGATTTTGATCGTAGTCGGAACTATATGAAAACAACTCCGGAATGGAGTTTTGTCGGTTCCATTAGCTCCGTTGGGTGATTTTGAACTTAGGAGCGTGTTCAGACTGTGAATCTGGGGTCTGTAACTGATTTAGGCTTGAAATGGCGAAAGTCAGATTTTTGGAGATTTGGACCGGAAGTGGACTCTTTGATATCGGGGTCGGAATGCGATTCCGAGAGTTGGAATAGCTCTGTTATGTTGTTTGGGACTTGCCTGCAAAATTTGACGTCATTCCGGGTTGATTTGATAGGTTTCGGCATGGGTTTTAGAAATTGAAAGATTTGAAATTTATAAGTTCGATTCATGGTGCAATCCGTAGTTTCGACGTTGTTTGATGTGATTTGAGACCTCGAGCGGGTCCGTGTTAGGGTATAGAACTTGTTGGTTTGTTCGGGCGAGTTGCGGATGATTTCCATGGTTTTGGGGAGGTCTGAGTTCTGGTGTAATCGCACCTGCGGACCTTGGGCGCAGTTGCGAAATAAGAGGCGCAGGTGCGGGAAGAGCCAGACTTGGCAGTTTTCGCAGGTGCGGAGAATTTGTGTGCATCAGCGGACTCGCACGTGCGGAGATGGAAGTGCAGATGTGAGAATTTGAGAGTTGGTCTAGGGTCGCAGGTGTGAGGAAGTTCTGCATCCGTGATGCCCCACATATGCGCAGAAGACTAGCAGGTGTGGAGGCTGTGGGAGTTAGTGACTTCCGCAGGTGCGACTGGTTAGACCGCAGGTGCGGTAGGCGCAGGTGCGAGAAATGATCGCATGTGCGAGGATCGCTGGGCAGAAAGGGGTTGGAATCGAGGGTTATTTAATTTTTCACTCCATTTTTTATTTTGAGCTCGAGAGAAGGCGATTCTTTGAGAGATTTTCAGAGGAATCTTGTAGGTAACGATTTCTTACTTGAATTTCGTTTTATTGCATTGATCTATAGTTGTTTTCTCCATTTAGTTTCTGATTTTTGGGGTTGAAATTGGAAAAACATTGAAAGAACTTCTTCAATAAAGATTTCGAGTTTTGAAAGGGGATTTGTGGTCGGATTTGGAGTAGTTCTTATATGATTGGACTCGTGAGTGAATGAGTATTCATATTTTGTGAATTTTACCCGATTCCGAGACGTGGGCCCGGGTGGACCTGTCAGGGCAAATTTCGGATTTCTTTGTTAAAATATTAATTTCATTAATTAGATGAGTCAATTATCATTGTATTCATGATATGCAATTGGGTTTGGTTAGATTTGGACCATTCAGAGTCGGATAATTGAGGAAAGGGCATTCTTACGGACTGTTTGAGCTTGGTTCGAGGTAAATATCTTGTCTAGCCTTGTGTAGGGGACTTCTCCTTAGGATTTGAGTCTTCTATGTTGATTGTAGTCCGTGTACACGAGGTGACGAGTGCGTGCACAGACTTATTTGTGAAAAATTGGCCTTTTAGGGTTCTTAGGTCCTTGTATTCATTGAATATGCAGTTGTTCTTGTTATGATTATATATCTTAATTACTAGATTCACATATACCTACTTAATGTGAATCAATTGCTTCATGATCCACTATTATTGTTACTTGATTCATATATGCCTTAATTGAAATTGTTATCTCTTTTATAGCCATGCTATCTTTTCATAACTGCTTATCTTTATTTGGAATTTATATTATTCCATCCTATAATTGTTCAGTCTTAATTGAGGTTCTGATTATTTTTCCGTTGCTTATCCTTAATTGAATTGTTGAATATTGTTTGTAATTTCCTCAACCTTAAAAGAAGTTTAGATATCCTATATTTCAGTCGACTTGTTTTATTTGGAATTATTTGACTCATGTTAGCTTCTTTGTTGTTGAGGTGTATATTATGGGATCGTTGCTACACATTAGTTTTCCCTTGTTGAGTTGTTCTCCTTCCGCCTAGCATTTTAGACTGTGGTTATTCCTTGTGAATTGGTTCCACATTTTCTTGTGATTTAAAGGTTCTTGAGTTGAGTTACTTGTCGTACTTTGTATTATTTCCATTGTTGTTGTTGTATTCGGTGTGATGATGCACGAGGTTTCTGCCGTGCGATTGTTATTATTGTGATTCATTCGTCATTATCATGTTTACGGATTTTCTGTTAGTAATCGAGTATTTATTTAAAAGTTGAGATTTATATTGTGGAACCAAATGTTCAAGTAAGGTTTGTACTTGTTATTCTATCTCCCTGTTATTATTTATGTATTGCATTATGGTAAGGGAGAGTGTTAATACACGAAGGGTGATTGCTTGCCATGATATGAGAGTTAATGCACGAAGGGTGATGTCGTGCCATATTGTGAGCCTAAAAGCACGAAGGGTAATGTCGTGCCATGATATGAGAGTTAATGCACGAAGGGTGATATCGTGTTGTTTCTATTAATTTTATGGTGAGATTGAGAGTAAAAGCACGAAGGGTGATGCCGTGCATTTTTCCTTACTGTATTCACTATTCTTGATGATTCATGGTATATTGACTACTCCGGTGATCATTCTGTTGTAGTTCTTTATCTTGTATTCTCCTCAGTATATTACCCTCCCGACATTTCATGTTTAGTTCTTTATTTTTGTTATTTGTATATACACTGTTAAATTGTACAGGTTGATTTATAGGTGCATTGACTTAGCCTCGTCACTACTTCGTCAAGGTTAGGCTCGACACTTACCAGTACATGGAGTCGGTTGTATTGTTACTGCACTCTGCATTTTCTGTGCAGATTTTGATACCAGCTCGGGTTGATCGAAATTTTGCTATTGGTCCGCTGTCCGGAGACTCAAGTTAGATCTGTCGGCGTTCACAGACCTTGAAGTCCCCGTCTATCTTTTCTATTCTACTGTTTCTTTTATTCAGACCGTTGTATTTCTTCAGACTATTACTTGTAGTAAATTCTAGAATGCTTGTGAACTATGACTCCAGATCTGGGTGGTAGTAATTAATACACTTTTATGATATTACGCACTTATTATATTTCATCTTAGTTAATTATTGTTAATTACTGAATGAGAATAAGGAATTGGTTTAATGATTCTCTAACGTTGCCTTTCCTAGCAAGTGAAATGTTAGGCGTCATCACGGTCCCGTCGGTGGGAAATTTTGGGTCGTGACAATTTCAACATTGTTTTGCGTAAAAGGTAAAGCAACACATTAGTTCCTTTCGGTTTGTGTAAATTTTTAGAAGAATAATTAAATTGTTGAAGAATGAGTCCTGAAAATGTTGGGTATCTGGGGAGGGGGGAGAGCAAGGTAACATGGGGACTTAGGGGAAGGAGTTAGGAGATGTAACGACCTGGCCGATCGTTTTGAGTATTATAACCTCGTTTCCCCATTTACTGCTCAATTTATGCTTTATATTTATTATGTGACTTGCCGGGGGTAATTGGTTCCGGTCCGGTGAGGTTTTTTTGAATGATTTGGAACACCTAGTTCCAAGGTTTCGAAATTTAGTTGAAAAGGTTGACCAGATGTTGACGTATGTGTAGTGACCCGGAGAATATTTGCTAAGGAAAAATTAAGATTTTGTGGTATCTAGGTAGATCAATTAGTACAAACTTCTTAAAATGGCATATACATTATTGAAATACATGTGTGATCAACATGAATGTTGAAGGAAAAAATACGAGCTCATGAATAGTGAGTCTATTCTATCAATTTGACAGTTGACTCTAAAATAATTAGATACCGTCCGAATGTGTAAATTTGAATAATTATATTTAGTTATAGTGGATACAAATATACAATGTGTCATGAGATTAATTTTGATCTTATCAGATACAAAATATTGTATGATATGATAAAATCTCCCACTTGTGTGACTACACTGGGTATGTTGTTCTTGTTGTTGTTGTTGATATGATAAAATCTTGGTTGTTTGTTTTTCTTTAATGAAGAAAATCTAAACCTGTCAATTATTAACTAAAATATTGTATATCTTTAGAGCAAATTGTTGGTATATAGAATCCTATTCTTTTCCTCGTTAAAAAGTGTCAATAAGTACCAATCTTGTGAAATAAAACTTTAGGAATAAAAATCACCTTCTGTAATGACCCAACCGATCATTTTAACTTTTAGAATCACGTTCCCTACAAGTAAACTTCCCGTATATACTTTTAATGATTTATGCCTTGCGGGGATAATTGGTTCGGGATTTGGAAGTGTTTGGGTTGAAACCGGAACACTTGGTTCCTTAAGTTGGCTTTAAAGGCCAAGTTTGACTTCGGTCAATATTTTAAGAAAACGACTCCGAAATAAAATATTGACGGTTCCAATAGCTCTGTATGGTGATTTTGGACTTAGGAGCGTGTTCGAAATTTTATTTGGAAGTCCGTACTTAAATTAGGCTTAAAATGGCTTAAAACAAGAATTTAAGTTTGGAAGTTTGACCCGGGAGTTGACTTTTTGATATCGGGGTCGAAATCCAATCCCGAAAATTTTCATAGCTCTGTTATGTCATTTATGACTTGTGTGCAAAATTTGAGATCAATCGGACTTGATTTGATAGGTTCCGACACTGAATATAAAAGTTGTAAATCGTAAGTTTCATTAAGCTTGAATTGGAGGATGATTCGTAATTTTAGCGTTGTTTGATGTGATTTGAGGGTTCGAATAAGTTCGTATAATATTTTGGGACTAGTTGTTATAATTGGTTGAGGTCCCGAGGGGCTCGGGTGAGTTTCGGACGGCTAACAAATTACTTTTGGCTTTTGGGAGACTGTTGATAGCTGTTGGTATTTTTTTCTTCTGATTTTCTTATAAGTGCGTAAGTTGGTCTGCAATCGCATAGGGTAATTTGGTCATAGGTGAATTTGTTCTACGCAATCGCCTGAATGGGGTTGCGATCGCGTAGGCTTAATTTGTGCAGCTGGAAATATTGTTCTATGCGATCGCGTGGGAACGTCCGCGATCGCGTAGGTTGGGCCAGCATGTGCATCGCGATCGCGTGGCATTGTTTGCAATCGCGTATGGCAAACTGGAGAGGAAGCTGGCCATGCATTTGCTCTATGCGATCGCGTGATGAGGGATGCAATCGCGTAGATTTGGAACCTTGTGCACCGCGATCGCGTGAGATTTTATGCGATCGCGTAGAGTTATTTTTTGGGCAGAAGAATTTGTGCTACGTGATCGTGTGAGGAAGTTCGCGATCGCGTAGAAGAAATTATTGGGCAAAGAGTTTAAGTTCTGAAAATGGGACTTCCATTTTTAACAACTGGGCAGAGACTTAACTCAATATTGGTTAAATTACCCGAAATCTATCATTATTTTTATTATTTAATTGGTGAATTGAGTTGGAAAATGTTTGAAAACCCTCTTGGATAGATTTGAGGATTTGAGGGCCGAATTGTTATCGAAATTTAGTGATTTTGGTATGAGTAAACTTGTGGTTGAGTGGGCATTCATATTTCGTAACTTTCGCCAGATTCCGAGACATGGGCCCCACGGGCTATTTTTGAGTTAATTTCAGATTTTTATTGAAAAAAATAGTATTTTCTTATGGAATTGATTCCTATAATCTTTTAGTGATTGTATCGAATTATTCTTGGCTAGATTCAAGCCAGACAGAGTTGGATAATCGAGGAAAAGGCCTTCTATTGGATTAAATTGGAGCAAATTGAGGTAAGTCTCTTATTGTCACAACCCAATTTTACCTATAGGTAGTGATGGCGCCCAATACTACAGTTAGGCAAGCCAACTAATAAATTTAAAATAACCAAGAAAAACAAGCAACTCTTAATTCAACCAATGTGTGTACCAAGACCTTGTGTCACAAGTGTATGAGCATCTATTAGATTATACAAAACTCAAAATATTGTCTGAAATAAAATAGACAGAATGTAAATATAAGAAGATACATTGGTAGCTACAGAACGGCTCAAAAAGGCAGCTCGCCACTATGCCTCTGGATAATGTGAATGTAAGATGATAGGTCCTCCACTAGTACTTGCCTCAGGTCCTGCACAAAAAAGTGCAGCAAGTGTAGTATGAGTACGTAAACAGCGTGGACCCAGTTAGTGTCACGACCCAAAATCCATAAAGGTCGTGATGGCACCGGACACCGCTGTCATACAAGCCAACAATAAATACTAAATAAATTCTCATTTTAATATTTTTTAAGTCATAGTTGTTCCCCTAAATTAAATAGCAGAAGATGAAGTTTACAAAATACGTAATAATATCTTTAAACATTTCCACTACAATGCAACCCATAATCATCCCAATCTGGTGTCACAAGTGCATGAGTATTTACTAGGGAATTAAAAATAAAATACAGCATCTGTCCAGAATACAAATTAGACAGGAAAATATAATATTTCTAAAGGAGACTCTGTTGGTTGCGGATCGTAATACAGAATGCAGCTCACCTATGTCCCCACAATTATTAACCACACATTTGCGCCCATAAGGCCTCTAGACAAATATGTACCTGCACAATAAAATGTGCAACAAGTGCAGCATGAGTACGAAAACAACGTGTACCCAGTAAGTATCAAGCCTAATCTCGAAGAGGTAGAGACGAGATGGCCGACTTAGACACTCACTATGGGTCAATAATATTAAATAATCATGAAAATAGAAATATTTATATCAACGTGATTCACAGAGTTAACAATAATTTTATTGAACCATCAGAAGTAATTACATTCCTTCAATTCCAATAAATTTTCAGTTTATCAATTAGCCTCATTTACCGGAATAACAATAATTTCTTAACAAGCAGAGATAATTAAATTCTTTAAATTTCAATAATTTCCAAATTTCAATTAGCTTCACAAGCTAAAATAAACTATCAAAGTATCGTGTAATTATTATTATTAAGCATGATTTCTATCGAGGTCGTTCGATCCGATCTAGAGTGTCATGTACGCTACCAAGGGACGTGCGGCACGATCCATAGATCCATCTATCCTGCCGAGGCGTTCGGCCCGCTCCACAAGAAAGGAGGAGATTTTCTTAAGTACCTCCGGAATGAGAGTATGTTTCTTATTAGATAAATTCGAGAGGATGAACAATTTCTTTTAACAATTAATTAATTCAAACAGAAATAAGCATATGAGATTTCCATCTTTTACTATCTCTCACTAACAATTTACGATATATATCAAAAATTGTAATTAAATAACGGATACAATTTATACAAGTAATTCATGCTTTGAGTCTTAAACTACCCGGATGTTAGCATTAATAGTTGCTACGCACGGACTCTCGTTACCTCGTGCGTACGTAGCCCCCACAATTAGAAATAATTATTAATTTAATTACCTATGGGGTAATTTTTCCATCACAAGATTAGACAAGAGACTTACCTTGTCTCAATGCCCACTTCCGATCACGATGTCTTGTAAAAATCCCAATTCGGTGCCGAAAATCTGAAACTATCCAACAGTTATATGAAATAATTAATACATGTTAAATAATTCAAAATTTTATCTATTAAATAAATTACCCTGTCAAAAATGGTAAAATTCCTAAAATTTACCCCGAGCCCGCATGCCTAGATTTCGAAACTTTTCGGAGGGAATCGTTACCCATAATCTCAAGAACTCAAATATACCATTTCCATCCAATCCCATAGTAATTTTCATGGTTAAAATCCAAAAATACCAATTTCTAAGTTTTTCTTCAAAACCCCAAATTTCAACTAATTTCCATGACTTTTCACGCCTAAATTCGTATATAAACCAAGTATTTAACTTGCAATAGGTAGGAATCACTTACCTTGACATAAATGATGAAAGTTGAGCTCCCAAATCTCTCCTAGGTCGGCTCCCATGGAGGAAATGAGATGAAATGATCCAAACCCATTTTGTCTAACTTATACACTACCCAGGCAACCCTTTATCGCGTTCGCGAGACCCCCATCGCGTTCGCGATGAACAAAATTCTCATAAGCCATTTTCAAACTCTTCTCAGATAGTCTTTAGTATAATAGTCATAACTGTTTGTACAAAACTCCAAATCACATATGGTTTGACTTTCTGGAAACTAGACATCAAGGTCTATAACTTTCATACGTTGATCATTTCCCATTTCCTTATAGATTTTGAGATATAAGCTGTCAAAGTCAGCCTTGTGAAATACATATTTCTTCATCTTCCCGGATAATCTGTAGTGTACCAGCCATAACCTTTTGTACACAACTCCAAATGATAAATGGATTACCTTTCTGAAAATTAGACACAAAGGGCTACAATTGTTAGTTTTGGATCATCTCCAAATTCCTTATAGATTATGAGATATGAGCCTCCGAAGTCAGACCTGTGAAACAGAGATTTTCTTCTTCGCGAACGCGAAGAACAAAATCCCAGGAAGCCAAATCCTTCTTCGCGAACACGAGAGGATCCTCGCGAACGCGAAGAACAACACCAAACACCAACATCAACTATTGCAAAACAGCCCGAAATGATCCGAAACCACCCCGAAACACACCTGAGGCCCCCGGGATCCCGTTTAATCATACCAACCAGTCTCATAACATAACACAAACTTGCTAGAGGCCTCAAATCACATCAAACAACATCGAAATCATGAATTGCACCCCAGTTCAAGCTTAATGAACTTTAGAAATTCAAACTTCTACATTCGGTTCCGGAACCTATCAAATCACGTTCGATTGACCTCAAATTTTGCACACAAGTCACATTCGACATTATGGACCTACTCCAACTTCTGGAATCGGAATTCGACCCCGATATCAAAAATTCCACTTTCGGTCAAACTTCTCAAAAACCTTCAAATTTCTAGCTTTAGCCAAATGACTCCAAAATGACCTACGGACCTCCGAATCCACTTCCGGACGCGCTCCCAATTCCAGAATCACCATACAGAGCTATTCCCATGCTCAAAATCCCAAACGGACATCGATAACCTTGAAATGCACTTCAACCCAAATTTATAAAATTCTTCCAAAATGCTAACTTCCACAATAGGTGCTGAAACACTCATGGGTTATCCAAAATGATACGGATATATGCCCAAGTCCGAAATTATCATACGAACCTGTTAGAACCTTCAAATCCCGATTCCGATATCGTTTACTCAAAAATCCAACTTTAGTCAATTCTTCCAACTTAAAGCTTCTAAAATGAGAATTCTCTTTCCAAATCAACTCTGAATTTCCGAAATTTCAATTCCGACAACGCGTGCAAGTCATAATACCTTAAGTGAAGCTACTCATGACCTCAAACTGTTAAACGACGTGCTAGGGCACAAAACGACTGGTCGGGTCGTTACAGTAAGTATAAAGCCTAATCTCGAAATGGTAGAGACGAGATGACCGACTTTGACACTCANATGTAACGACCTGGCCGATCGTTTTGAGTATTATAACCTCGTTTCCCCATTTACTGCTCAATTTATGCTTTATATTTATTATGTGACTTGCCGGGGGTAATTGGTTCCGGTCCGGTGAGGTTTTTTTGAATGATTTGGAACACCTAGTTCCAAGGTTTCGAAATTTAGTTGAAAAGGTTGACCAGATGTTGACGTATGTGTAGTGACCCGGAGAATATTTGCTAAGGAAAAATTAAGATTTTGTGGTATCTAGGTAGATCAATTAGTACAAACTTCTTAAAATGGCATATACATTATTGAAATACATGTGTGATCAACATGAATGTTGAAGGAAAAAATACGAGCTCATGAATAGTGAGTCTATTCTATCAATTTGACAGTTGACTCTAAAATAATTAGATACCGTCCGAATGTGTAAATTTGAATAATTATATTTAGTTATAGTGGATACAAATATACAATGTGTCATGAGATTAATTTTGATCTTATCAGATACAAAATATTGTATGATATGATAAAATCTCCCACTTGTGTGACTACACTGGGTATGTTGTTCTTGTTGTTGTTGTTGATATGATAAAATCTTGGTTGTTTGTTTTTCTTTAATGAAGAAAATCTAAACCTGTCAATTATTAACTAAAATATTGTATATCTTTAGAGCAAATTGTTGGTATATAGAATCCTATTCTTTTCCTCGTTAAAAAGTGTCAATAAGTACCAATCTTGTGAAATAAAACTTTAGGAATAAAAATCACCTTCTGTAATGACCCAACCGATCATTTTAACTTTTAGAATCACGTTCCCTACAAGTAAACTTCCCGTATATACTTTTAATGATTTATGCCTTGCGGGGATAATTGGTTCGGGATTTGGAAGTGTTTGGGTTGAAACCGGAACACTTGGTTCCTTAAGTTGGCTTTAAAGGCCAAGTTTGACTTCGGTCAATATTTTAAGAAAACGACTCCGAAATAAAATATTGACGGTTCCAATAGCTCTGTATGGTGATTTTGGACTTAGGAGCGTGTTCGAAATTTTATTTGGAAGTCCGTACTTAAATTAGGCTTAAAATGGCTTAAAACAAGAATTTAAGTTTGGAAGTTTGACCCGGGAGTTGACTTTTTGATATCGGGGTCGAAATCCAATCCCGAAAATTTTCATAGCTCTGTTATGTCATTTATGACTTGTGTGCAAAATTTGAGATCAATCGGACTTGATTTGATAGGTTCCGACACTGAATATAAAAGTTGTAAATCGTAAGTTTCATTAAGCTTGAATTGGAGGATGATTCGTAATTTTAGCGTTGTTTGATGTGATTTGAGGGTTCGAATAAGTTCGTATAATATTTTGGGACTAGTTGTTATAATTGGTTGAGGTCCCGAGGGGCTCGGGTGAGTTTCGGACGGCTAACAAATTACTTTTGGCTTTTGGGAGACTGTTGATAGCTGTTGGTATTTTTTTCTTCTGATTTTCTTATAAGTGCGTAAGTTGGTCTGCAATCGCATAGGGTAATTTGGTCATAGGTGAATTTGTTCTACGCAATCGCCTGAATGGGGTTGCGATCGCGTAGGCTTAATTTGTGCAGCTGGAAATATTGTTCTATGCGATCGCGTGGGAACGTCCGCGATCGCGTAGGTTGGGCCAGCATGTGCATCGCGATCGCGTGGCATTGTTTGCAATCGCGTATGGCAAACTGGAGAGGAAGCTGGCCATGCATTTGCTCTATGCGATCGCGTGATGAGGGATGCAATCGCGTAGATTTGGAACCTTGTGCACCGCGATCGCGTGAGATTTTATGCGATCGCGTAGAGTTATTTTTTGGGCAGAAGAATTTGTGCTACGTGATCGTGTGAGGAAGTTCGCGATCGCGTAGAAGAAATTATTGGGCAAAGAGTTTAAGTTCTGAAAATGGGACTTCCATTTTTAACAACTGGGCAGAGACTTAACTCAATATTGGTTAAATTACCCGAAATCTATCATTATTTTTATTATTTAATTGGTGAATTGAGTTGGAAAATGTTTGAAAACCCTCTTGGATAGATTTGAGGATTTGAGGGCCGAATTGTTATCGAAATTTAGTGATTTTGGTATGAGTAAACTTGTGGTTGAGTGGGCATTCATATTTCGTAACTTTCGCCAGATTCCGAGACATGGGCCCCACGGGCTATTTTTGAGTTAATTTCAGATTTTTATTGAAAAAAATAGTATTTTCTTATGGAATTGATTCCTATAATCTTTTAGTGATTGTATCGAATTATTCTTGGCTAGATTCAAGCCAGACAGAGTTGGATAATCGAGGAAAAGGCCTTCTATTGGATTAAATTGGAGCAAATTGAGGTAAGTCTCTTATTGTCACAACCCAATTTTACCTATAGGTAGTGATGGCGCCCAATACTACAGTTAGGCAAGCCAACTAATAAATTTAAAATAACCAAGAAAAACAAGCAACTCTTAATTCAACCAATGTGTGTACCAAGACCTTGTGTCACAAGTGTATGAGCATCTATTAGATTATACAAAACTCAAAATATTGTCTGAAATAAAATAGACAGAATGTAAATATAAGAAGATACATTGGTAGCTACAGAACGGCTCAAAAAGGCAGCTCGCCACTATGCCTCTGGATAATGTGAATGTAAGATGATAGGTCCTCCACTAGTACTTGCCTCAGGTCCTGCACAAAAAAGTGCAGCAAGTGTAGTATGAGTACGTAAACAGCGTGGACCCAGTTAGTGTCACGACCCAAAATCCATAAAGGTCGTGATGGCACCGGACACCGCTGTCATACAAGCCAACAATAAATACTAAATAAATTCTCATTTTAATATTTTTTAAGTCATAGTTGTTCCCCTAAATTAAATAGCAGAAGATGAAGTTTACAAAATACGTAATAATATCTTTAAACATTTCCACTACAATGCAACCCATAATCATCCCAATCTGGTGTCACAAGTGCATGAGTATTTACTAGGGAATTAAAAATAAAATACAGCATCTGTCCAGAATACAAATTAGACAGGAAAATATAATATTTCTAAAGGAGACTCTGTTGGTTGCGGATCGTAATACAGAATGCAGCTCACCTATGTCCCCACAATTATTAACCACACATTTGCGCCCATAAGGCCTCTAGACAAATATGTACCTGCACAATAAAATGTGCAACAAGTGCAGCATGAGTACGAAAACAACGTGTACCCAGTAAGTATCAAGCCTAATCTCGAAGAGGTAGAGACGAGATGGCCGACTTAGACACTCACTATGGGTCAATAATATTAAATAATCATGAAAATAGAAATATTTATATCAACGTGATTCACAGAGTTAACAATAATTTTATTGAACCATCAGAAGTAATTACATTCCTTCAATTCCAATAAATTTTCAGTTTATCAATTAGCCTCATTTACCGGAATAACAATAATTTCTTAACAAGCAGAGATAATTAAATTCTTTAAATTTCAATAATTTCCAAATTTCAATTAGCTTCACAAGCTAAAATAAACTATCAAAGTATCGTGTAATTATTATTATTAAGCA
>AWOL01S0015403.1:7754-18228 GCA_000715115.1 Nicotiana otophora | reverse complement strand
TTAGGCTTGGCACTTACTGGGTACCGTTGTGGTGTACTCATGCTACTCTTCTGCATATCTTTTTGTACAGATTCAGGTACCGATTACCAGCCCAGATATCAGTGAGCTACCTGTATACGGAGACTTCAAGGTACATCTGCCAGCGGCAGACNTATTATATTCTTTGTCTTAATTTTTTCTATTATTTTCAGTAGGGCCTGACCTGACCTCGTCACTACTCTACCGAGTTTAGGCTTGGCACTTACTGGGTACCGTTGTGGTGTACTCATGCTACTCTTCTGCATATCTTTTTGTACAGATTCAGGTACCGATTACCAGCCCAGATATCAGTGAGCTACCTGTATACGGAGACTTCAAGGTACATCTGCCAGCGGCAGACCTCGAAGTCCCCCCTCTATCCTTATCATGTTTTTTCCTTGTTTCAGTAGACTCTGATATAGAGGGACATTTAGTATTTCTCTTAGAAGCTTGTGACTTGTTTCTACCGGGTTTTGGGAGACTGTAGTTCTTTTGACTTGCAGTTTTCATCTATTACAACTATTGAGGTTTGAGTTCCAGACTATTATTATGATATTCCGCAATTTGTTAGGCTTACCTAGTCTTAGAGATTAGGTGTCATCACGACATCCGATGAAGGGTGAATTGGGGTCGTGACAGAAAATAAAGGTGGGACATGGCAATCTAACGGATGAGGAGCAAATATGATCCTAAAGTATAATTGTAAGGAAAAAATGTCAAAAATATATAACGAATAGCAAATATAACACTTTTGAAGAGTACATGAGCAAATATGATCCTAAAGTATAACGATAAGGATAAATATATCTAAAAAGTATAACGAAGGACAAATATAACCCTTTTAAAGAGTACATGGACAAATATGACACTTAACCGTTTTAAAAAAGTTTAGCCAGATTGGCTATTAGTTTGAAAAAGGTTCAAACTCTTCAATAAAAAAAAAAAGTCAACTTTATCTGGACAATTTTCATTAAAAATACAATAAAGTTTGATTTCCGCCTAGTTCTGTCTAAATTAATTAAAGGGAAAATTATGCTATATACCCATAAAAGATAAAATATTTACCCTTATCTATCCATGTTTATTTCTTTTACATTTTATACCATGTTTATTTCTTTTACATTTTATACCAATGCGGCACACTTATTTTAACCGCTATACCCATTCTTATCTTTGCCATTGTTTAGCATGAAAGTTCATGTTCTCAAATTCATATGCACCTTTGTTGTATCTTTTAAGTGCCCATATTTTTTCAATATGTTTTATCATCTTATCATAATAATACTAATTAAAAATAATATAATATAATATTTATCAAATAAGTATATAATATTATAAAAATATATGAACCTGGAGAGCAAAGGATATTGTTATTATTATTATTTTGAAAAGGTATCCATCAATGTTTATGCTCACACATTAAATAACATATTAGAAAGTAAATTAGCTAACACTGAATTTTATTTCACCGTATGCCAATAATTAATTTTTAAGAAACTCATTTTTTTCCCCAACTCTTCTTTTCTTTATTTTTCTGTCCATTGATTTAATTTATCTTTCCCCCTTTTTTTTTTCTTTTCAAAATCAAAAATAAAAATAAATACAGTATCTTATTATTTTTAGACTCATAAAAATGTACAAATAAGTAATTCGATTACAACAAGAAGTAATTAAAAAAAAACTAAAATAACTAGCTTTTTTATTAAAACCTAATTAATAGAAAATATGTTTTTATAAATTTTCTTTTTCTTCTGTATATAAAAATAATTTAATATCTAAAATATGGCTCTATTGTTTTGTACTTTTTTCACAAGTAATATTTGCTAAAGATGTTATAATAATTAAAATATTAAATTTATGTTTAAAGAGTTGATTTGGTGGAGATTTTAGAGTAGATTTTTAAAATTTGGGTTGAATTGAGTAGAACTAGCAAAGAAGATAGATTTGTATTGTATATCAAAATATTATATTGTATACCGTATTGGTATACAATAATTAATTCAAGGGTATATAATTAATTACAATATTATACTACTAATTATTTTGAAAGAATGAACCAATCCTCTATATACTAAAATAACATATTATATGCTATTTTGATATGTAATATTTAATTCAATAGTGTATAATTTATTGTGTTGAACTGACGAAGAAGAATTTGTACTGTATACAAAAATAATATATTATATACCATTTTGGAATAAAGTTCATTCCAACGATATACCGTTACAGTATAGTATATAATGTAACGGTATACTAGTACAATTTGGGCCTTTTAGAATTTTTTGAAATTTTAATTGAGTTTTTTTTAACCTTTCAACGGAATTCTCATGCTTTTTAAATTTTTTTCTTAAACCAAAATATTTAGTTTAGGATATTTGTCTGTAGGTTTGTGGCTAAAATTTGAGTCAATTTGGTGGAGATTTTAGAGTAGATTTTTAAAATTTGGGTTGAAATTGAGTTGAACTAACAAAGAAGATAGATTTGTAATATATACCAAAATATTATATTGTATACCATATTGGTATACAATAATTAATTCAAGAGTATATAATTAATTACAATAGTATATTACTAATTCTTTTTGAAGGAATTAACCAATCCTCTTTGTACCAAAATAAAATACTATATGTTATTTTAGTATATAATATTTAATTCAATAGTGTATAATTTATTGAATTGAACTGGCAAAAAAGAATTTGTACTGTATACCAAAATGATATACTATATACCATTTTGGTATACAGTTTATTCTAGCGATATGTTGTTACAGTATATTATATAATGTGATGTATACTATTACAATTCGGGCCTTTTAGAATATTTTAAAATTTTAATTGAGTTATTTTTTTAACTTTTCAACGGAGTTCTAATGCTTTTTCAATTTTTTCTTAAACCAAAATATTTAGTTTAAAATATTTATTTATAGGTTTGTGGCTAAAAATTTGAGTCAATTTGGTGGAGAGTTTAGAATAGATTTTTAAATTTTGGGTTGAAATTGAGTTGTATACCACTATTTATTTTAAGGAATGAATCAATCCTCTATATACCAAAATAACATACTATATACTATTTTGGTATATAATATTTATTCAATAGTGTATAATTTATTACATTAAATTGGCGAAGAAGAATTTGTACTACCAAAATGATATACTATATACCATTTTGGTATACAGTTCATCCCAACGATATACTGTTACAGTATACTATATAATGTAATAGTATACTATTACAATTTAGTCATTTTAGAATTTTAAGAAATTTTCATTGAGTTTATTTTCAACTTTTCAACGAAATGGTTTTTCTTAAATCATAATATTTAGTTTAAAATATTTGATTGAAGGTTTGTGGCTAAAGTTTGAGTCAATTTGATGAAAATTCTTGAGTAGATTTTTGACATTTAGGTTAAACTAGTGAAAATGACTAATTTATTCTATATACCAAAATAACATACTATATATTATTTTATTATATAATATTTAATTTAATAGTGTATAATTTATTTCACAATATACTATTAGTATATGATATAATGTAACAATACAATTAAAGTTGTTTTTTTTAATTTTTCAAAAAACAATTCAATGGGTCCTTTTTAAATTTTCTAACAGAGTTTTCTATATCATATACCATGTCAGTATATGATATATATCATGTGGGTATTATACTATACTGCAGTAATATATTTCAACTGCTACTAATATATTATTTTTGATATACTATATGCCAAAGTTATTTTCTAATAATTAATATATATAAAAATACAGATAAATAAAAATAACAAATTAAGAAGCCAAAAATATGTGCAAAATTATATTATAAAAAAATAAAAAAAAATAATTTGAAATAATAATAAATAAAATTTTAAAAGAAAAAAAATAAAATGAAAGCAAAAAAGAGGAGAAAACAGTTATAATGTATAAATTGTTCTAATATGTGAATTAAACAAAAAGAGAATGTATATTATACAAGTTATATTTTAAAAAAAGGTGAACAAATATTTACTATATCGGTTATCTTTTCTTATTGTATAGAAGAAATAAAAAGAGAGGAAAAAAGTAAATGAAATTATATTATGAAGAGAAAAAGGAAATAAAAGAAAAAAAGAGTTAAATGAAATTAGAAAAGGAGCAGGAAATAAAGAAAATAAATAAAAGAAAATAAAAAAATAAAGGAGTCAAAATTGAGTGTGAAATTAAATAATAATAATAATAATAATAATAATAATAATAATAATAATAATAATAATAATAATAATAATGTGACTTGGGCAAAAAATAAATGAACCAAAAAGGAGAAAAAAGAAAAAAAAAAAAAAGGAGAAAAGAAAGGAAAGAAGGAAAAAAGAAAAGAAGCAGAGAAATAAAAAAGAAAAGGAGAAAAAAGAGAAAATTACCCACAAAAGCTGTCATGGGTAGGAAAGGTAATTAGTTTGATCACTAGAAAAGTAAATGAGTAGGCAAGGGTAAATAGTTTTGTCTTTGTGGTTAGTTGTGTCGTTCACCCTTTTTTAAATCTACCTAAGATTTGGTAAGCAAAGTTACCGGTGGATTAGTAGATGTGCGCGCAAGCTGGCTCAGACACTATCGTTATGAAATAGATCTTATAACATAAAATTGAAACAATTGACGTTTGCCTGATATCAAAAGGTGTTACAAACCAAAACCTCATGCACATTTAATCCTTGATGAAATTGAATGCTTTTTATAGATTTCTTGGAACTAATTATGCAGTGATAAAAAACAATCCTCATAGTCAAAGACCTAAAGGTCCTAAATCGTTTGCACTTGTTGACATAGCTGCAAAGGTCAGTGTAACAAGAGAACTCTGGATTTTTTACAGCTCCAGGTTTTGAGTTACAGAACTCATCTGTAGTCCTGTATTACGGTATGATCTAACTTCTTTTTCCATCAAATATTGACACAAAGATCCCTTAATCTCAAGAAGCCATATGTAACATTGATTTCAAATATAAAACAGAAAAATCAATAGTACCAAACAAACAAACAAATGTGATTCATAGTTATATTAAATATAACAAAGAAATGTATATCAAAGTTATAAACATTAGGAACTTCCAGTGGCGTTCCGCATGCCAACAGAAGGAAATTTACCACTATAATCAAAAGCCTTGTCATTATAAAAATCGTCAAGACTGACTTGAGTTGTGTCCTCAAAGCTAGTTGAAGTGAGGTGTTCATCTGTATACTTGGTCAAGCTGGCCAGTTCAATGATATTCTCAATTTCTTTCACAACCTCACCCATGGAAGGCCTCTCAGCCCCGGATTCATTAACACATCTCATTCCCAATGTAAGTAGTCTATCAACGCCTTCGAGTTTTGAACCTGGACCTATTCTTGGATCTATTAATTGGTAGAGCTTGCTGTTATCTTTTGAATCATATCTGGTCTCTGCAACCAGTCTCACAATGTGTTTTCCTCGTTCTATTGGAGCTCTTGCAGTTATCACCTCTAGCAACACCACTCCAAAGCTATACACATCACTTTTCTCGGTCAACTGTTGGCTCATGTAATATTCAGGATCCAAATACCCCTACGTAGGAAACTTCTTAGAAAATGGAATTTCGAAACAGTATGGATGGTGCATTATGGAATTACAAATGATGTTTTCTGAAATCAAGATTTGCATATATCACCACATTAAATAATGAATAACATGTAATGACTAATCTTTTATTGGATTCAAAATGATCTTTCTTCATGTTGTTCAGTCATTCATGGTCAGGTTAGCTTTTGTGCTATCCAAACGCCTTCAAATTTTACGGTTTAACATAAGGAAAATATATAATAATTGTAATACAGCTCAAATTGATCCACTAAAGTTTGAGGTTGTAATACTCACCAATGTACCTTTGACTTGAGTGGTCACATGTCCCTTGTCATCGTCTTTCAAAAGTGATAGGCCAAAATCAGCAACTTTAGCAGTTAAATGGTCATCCAGCAAGATGTTATTCGACTTAACATCCCTGTGTATTATGGGAGGATCTGCAAGCTCATGCAAGTATGCCAAACCTCTAGCAGCATCAAGGGCTATCCTAAGTCTTCTTGTCCAATCCAATTGGATTTTTGGCTTGACTGCAAGAGACATATGCAGATTAAGAATTACCAAATTAAACTTGTATATATGCCCAAAAACTGTCCTCTATACTTTCCTGTGCACATTTTTGATATTGTACTAGAGATATTTCATTTCAACTTTGCTAGAGAGGGCTAGAAAACTTAGGAATCTCTAGTATCCTACAACAATCACATATTTGAGTACCCATTTTATTCGTGACTAGGAGAAAATCCATGAATCATGATAGTGATGAAGTTTTGGTTGAAAATATTCTTGGAGGAGAATGGCTGAATATTCATGTACAGTAACAGGTCCAATAAAGGAGCTGAAGCAATATAATGAATTCAATTTTACACAAAGATAAATGAAACACTTTACACTGTATGAACAGGACAATTCACCGGACAGATCAGTACTGTTTTAGTGAAGAAATATTACTTTATCTTTCATATTTGCCAGATTGGTCTGGACTTTGCATCTGTTCCTCTGAAGCAAACATATGAAATGATGAAGGAAGGGATAAATATTCTTTGAAGGTCATTGAGAAAAGGAGAAGAATTACCTGAGAGACTTTCCCTTAGTGTACCCTTTGAAATGTACTCATAGACCAGCATTTGCTCGCCTTGCTCATAACAAAATCCAACCAATTTTACAACATTCTTATGATGAATCCTTGACAATAGTTCAATCTCTGTTTTGAACTCAAATGCCCCCTGCATTGATCCATGTTGTGCTCTTTTAATTGCAACTACCTCCCCAGCAGTAAGAGTTCCTTTGTAGACCTGTTGATGTTACATGTATCAATCTGGACAAATTTGACATGCTACGAGAAAATAGCAAAATGGGGGTGAAAGATGCAGTGTTGTACCATGAAATGCATATGTCAGTCATGCAGAAAGATCAAGATATAATCCTAGATGACTGAACGTCAGCTATTAGTGAATTTCAATATTTTGGAAATGCCTTGTAGCTCCTAAATTGCTGCTGAATAACATAAACGACGCAGGGGTAAATCATATAGGTGGGTGCTAACTAGTATTTTAAAAGGCGTGGGCATAAGGCGAGGCGTTTTACATATGTCTAAGCGAGGCGTAAGCCCCATGGGTATTTAATTTTTAATATTTCATAAAATAATATAATTACAGTAAATATTTATAAATACATAAAATTGAATAAAAATTGCAGAAAACTATCAGTATGTGAAAAATATGTATAGATGTGTTCCATCCCCACAAAAAACTAATCAAAACAATTCATATACGCTACTTACAAGCACAAGTAACTTGAGTTGAAAAGAATAAACTTTTCTACATGGAGGAGCAAAAAGGATGACTAACCTGCAATTTGAGCTTTGAACTTGCTGCTATGAAGGAGAATGGAGTTCTCTTTGTATTTGCAAAAAGAAAAATTGACTATTCGTTGCTTTTGGGAGATAGCAGTAGACTAGCGGACAAGATAAAGAATTGGGAAAGACCATAAACTAGGGCTTCTATCAATAAAAAAACGTCTTGACTTTTAAATTTAATGTTTCAGTTCCTTTTTAAAACTTTTGAATAATTACAAGCTGACTTTTGAGAATTTGGGTATTATATGAATGACTTATTGAGTAGATTTTGTTTTAATTTGAAAAAGTCTCTGGGGCTTACGCCTCACTACAAAAATGCGCCTCAACGCCCGGGAATACATCCCGAATTGATGGGCATATGCCTCTTGAAACTTTGGACCCACACCATCGCCTCAGGGCATTTTTGGTGTTCCTCGCCCTGGGACTCGCCCCGAAAACGCCTTTTAAAACACTGGTGCTAACAACAACATGCTTAGGCTAATTATTTAGGTCTAGAAAATAACTATTTCAGCAGCTGAAACCAACCACAGAATAAACCAATGAACCAAGAGACTAATATCCTTATTGCCTTTGGCTTTTCATACACCAAGAAATACTACCTTGCACTTGCAGTGATCATTAATTTTGAGTTTGCAACATCCTCACAGCTGAATAAATCTTTTTGATGATGAAAAACTGTGTAATGAATCTTAGACTAGTTCAGTTCATAATCGTGGCTAGAGGTGGAAAAATGAGGAAATACTTTTAAATTGGAAAAGATATAAGTAGTTAGTTGTTGAGATCACTTCAATCACTTTAAGCCACCACCTATTTCTCCATATAGGCAAGCCGTACTTTTCTTTGAAATATGCGGAATCTGTAGAAGTCTGCAATCCCACATGCAAGATGTTAATGCCATATTGACATATAACTATTGCATCCAAGAAATTTTCCTAATCACCTGCTCCTTGCTGAGTAGCAGATGTTTTCTACGTCTAATTATCCTAATTTAGTGTCTAAACAATCTACATGTTTAGTTGAAAGTTGGAGCAAAGATCAAACAGGTCAAGAGCCTGACCATCTTTGCATTTTAAAATGGTAGTCAAAGTGAATTTATGGCACTATATACACTAAATATGTGCTGAACTTTAAAGCAGGAAAAAAATGGAGAAATTGTAAACCTTCCCATAGCCCCCAGTTCCAATGCAGTTAGATTCCGAAAAATTGTTTGTGCACTTCCTGATCTCTTCAAATGAGAACCATCTCGCTCCTTTAAGTTGTGGCACAGCACCACTCTTATCACGGTCCCAAGTTTCTGTATTCACATGAAGACACCATTGGGAGATTAAAAAAACCACTTAAAAGTTAAAACAACAATGTAACAGAAGTGCCCAGATCTAAGAACTACCAAAAGGATTACTGCTATGACCAGCTCTTTTTGCTATCTTTCTCTGGTGAAAAGCATAAAGACCAGCAAAAAGCGTTAAAAGAACAAGCACTGCACCACCAACCGATGCTCCAACAATGATGCCAGTATGTGATGACTTCTTCATTTTGTCTAAATTAGAAAATGTACAAACTGGTAAGCTAGATAAAAATAGCAAATCTGTCCAGGAAAGAATTTGAGAAAAAGA
This sequence comes from Nicotiana otophora, assembly GCA_000715115.1. Taxonomy (NCBI): domain Eukaryota; kingdom Viridiplantae; phylum Streptophyta; class Magnoliopsida; order Solanales; family Solanaceae; genus Nicotiana; species Nicotiana otophora. The sequence goes on along the minus strand of AWOL01S0015403.1, from coordinate 9,171 downwards.
AGAGCCAAAAGATAAAAAATTTTAAACCGTGTTCAGTTACCTGCAAAGCAACAATAGCTTTCAGAAGTAAAGAAGAAGGGTCCAAAATATTGGAGTTGGAAAGGATTCCGGTTAAGCAGGAAACCAATGGAAGAAATTGATGTTCGATTGAAACTGTTCTGTGTTGAAGGAAAGATTTGTGCTTCAATTTGAAGATATGAATAAACATCAACCGTTGGATCACTTAGAGAAACTGAATCCACGGCAAGCCCATTGGACAAAAAGGCAGACATCATAGAGCCAGCAAGGGTTGTAAAGTAGCTCGAGTTCTCTAAATTTGAGAAGGACAAGGAAAAGAAATGCAGTGTCCCAGTAAATGGATATGAACATTTGCATGTAGGACTTAGTGTTTTGTCTGAACTGCAAGACATTGCTGGACAACTCAGAGATGATGAGAAGGAATCATTGGAAACCTGAACTGAACAGTATTTGGCTGTTGCCCCTGTTCCATCACAAATAGGGTTGCCAGAAAGCCTGCAAAATATAATAGAACATTATTCCCCAAAACAGAAGAATGTGCTCTGATAAAAGGGTTAATAAAAGAGAAGTAATTTGCTCACGATATATTCATATTGTATCCTGTTTTCTGAGTGAAGTCTTTGATAGAATTATTTCGTAAATCAAGTGTTAAATTGTTCCCATATCTGGTCCCAATGTCCAATGTTCCACTGAGATTGTTGTTGGCGAATCCTCTGCAAATGTGAAAGCAAATGGTCATCAAATAATCAAATGTGCTTTAAGAGTATTGTAGATCTGAAGGCCGAGTTGTAAGAAAAATATATGTCACACTGCTTTTAATGAGTTAACTTCCCCTGACTAAATCTGGCGTTATTAAAGAACAAGTTCAAACTTACATAGTCTCCAAGTTAGGAAGGTTAAATAAGTCAACGGGGATTTGTTCTTGCAGTGTTGTGTCCTCCATATATCTGTTACAATGTCCATCAAAGATTAGCAGCAAATAACCCCAGAGATCAAAATTAAGTTACTCAAATGAGGAAGCACAGAAAGTAGTTATTTTGTTTGAACTATCTATAGATTTGGATATATGCAGCTTAACAGCCAGTAGCAAAAATACTTGAGATTTGAATACCAAAAGTGAGTCAGTTTAGCCATAAAATACATGAAGATAATGTAAGAAAAAGTCCATTTTCTCGATATGCTTTTGTTTCTCCAATACTAATAAATGGCTTGTAGAGAAAAAGTTGTATTTGGGAATAGCATATCCCGGAATCTATTGTTGCTTCTTTGCACCAGTAAAGGGAAGGGTTAAATGGCCCTCTGATTTCCAGCTATGTGCTGTGCGGCTCCCATGAAGCAAAATGAAGGGAGCTCTTCGAGCTTCTGGATGAGCTTACACTTACTGTCAACCTCTCTGGCT
>AWOL01S0015401.1:73173-95941 GCA_000715115.1 Nicotiana otophora | reverse complement strand
GGGCTGAACTGGGACAACCGACTGCACTGGTATAACCTCTGGTACCTACTCTACATGGAATCCCTACTTTAGGGTATGGGCCGCGGGAGCCTGTACTACTCCCCATGCCTAAGATTTTACCGGTGCAAGTAGAATCAACCCCGCCTGAGCTAGAGTACCAAATATGCTCAACAACTGGACGAGAGTCTCTTGAAGTGTAGGGGTATCAACAGGCGCCGCAAGTGCCTACCTCCCAACTAGATCTACTAGTGGATCCTCTGTTGTAGCTCAGGCAGGTGCTCTAGCTGCACTACATGCCCCTCCTCGGCCTTTCCCCAGCCCCGGCCCCAACCCCGGCCTCTCACGACTCTAGCAAAGGGCGGGTATCTGATCATCGGATCCAGCGGTGCATGTCCTAATCATCTGTGAGAGAATAGAAAGACATAGATATAGAAATCTGAAGTCAACAAATTCGCACAATAAGGGATCAAAGAAGTGAAATTTCCTAACAGTTCCATACCCTCACGAACATAAGTACAAAAGTCTATGTACGGATCCGTGAGACTCTACTAAACCTGCTTGTGACTCGTAACACCTATGAACCTAGGGCTGTAATACCAACTTGTCACTAACCCAATTTCCCTCCATAGGATGCCGTGATTTAACCTAGTCTCTAAGACTAGGTAAGCCTACATTCATGCAGAATTTAACTGAGAAAATGATAAAAACATTCAAATAACTCAACAACTAGCATAAAAGTACTCCGCAATTCAACAGAACAATACTCCCAAAATACGTTGATACCAAGTCACAAGCTCTACAAGAGTATACTAAACATCCCTATACAATAATATCTATAAAAAAGGAAAATGAAATAGAACTAGATAGAGGGTGACTCCGAGGCACGCGGACGCCGGCAGGTATACCTAGAAGTCTCCAAATCGGAACTCTACTCACTGGTGCCTAGGTTTGTAAGAGGTACCTGGATCTGCACAAAAGGATGTGTAGAAGCGTAGCATGAGTACACCAAAACGGTACCCAGTAAGTTCCAAGCCTAACCTCGGTATAGTCGTGATGAGATCGGGTCAAGACCCTATTGAAATAAATAAAAAACCTGAACAGGTATATAATAGCGTGACAATGATATACAATGGAAATGAAACAATGAAGAAAATATACCAAGAATATCTACAGTAAACTAAGGCAATAAAGGCAACACATAAGAAAACAAGGAATAATACGCCAAGGACACAAAGTAACCAAAACACAATTGATGTAATAGAAAGGTATAAACAAGAATCACTACCGAGGTACCGCCTCATAGTCTCATATCACAAAAAAATCATAATCTTTCCTTAACTCACCGCGGGAGTATTGCGTTTAGTTTTGAAAGTCTTTTTTCCCAAAATAGCTTCCCGCGTTTTAGCCCACCTTATCACACCACATGGCTTCAAGTAGTTCCCCTGCTAGCAACACGTGTATCAAGCATACCTTATCTCACCGCATGCATTTTGACCCTAATTCTAATACCACCGCATGTGTATCAATATCACAACGTATCACAAATTACACCTTAAGTGCACAATATCACAAATTGCCAAAGAAGTCAACAATAATAGTGTTTCCACAATAAATATCCCATGTCTAAACCACTATATGCACATGAGTCTCAACAATAGCGACCGAAAGTGAATAACTCCACAAGAATGGTATTTCAACAATTTACAACGTTACCTCAATGTGAACTACAACCTTTATAACTCAATATCAAATTCAACAGTAAGATATTCCCAGAAATAGCAACTTCAAGTAAGGGACTCATCGGTTAAATAATGAACAAGGAATAGAGAGGACAATAACTTCAACTAAACATGTGAAGACAATTAGCAAGTGTTAAGACATGTATTAAAAATGACAAGTAAAACATGTGAAGATAGACTAAAGATGATGAATATAACATATTATGGAAACTCAATTAAAGGCATGAAAGGAAACTACATAGCTAAAACCGTTCAATTACCACATTTAGCCCATGTACACACTCGTCACCTTGCGTACACGGCTTCCACTTATCACAATTAACACAAAACAACACCATTCCTATGGGGTAATTCCCCCACACAAAGTTAGGCAAGACACTTACCTCACAACATGCTAACTCAACCCACTAGTAAGCCTTTGCCGTGATTATCCAACTCTGAACGGCTCGAATCTAGCAAAAACAACTTCATACCATAAATACAAACTATAGGAATTGAACAATAAAGCTGCAATCTTTAAAAAGAAACACAAAGTCAACTGAAAAAGTCAACCCCGTGCTCGTTTCTCGGAACCCGACAAAACTTATAAAATCCGAACACCCATTTGATAACAAGTCCAATCATATAAGAATTACTTAAATCTGACTTCACATCTCCTTTCAAATCTCCAAATTTTAGTTTAAGAAGTTTCACAATTGTTCCCAAAATTTTCCAAGTCAAATCACTAATTAGATGACAACAATAACAATGGATTCATGTAATATGGCCAAATCCGGGTTAGAATCACTTACCCCGATGATTTCCTAGAAAATACCTCAAAACATCGCCATAAACTAAGCTCTCTAGGTCCAAAAGATGAAAATGTGATAAAACCCTCGAACACCCCCTTTTCTGCCCAGCGATTTTTGCTTTTACGGGCACACTGTCCCACTTGCGGAAAAATCCCATGGTAGATGTGATTCCAACTATTGCCATGAAATTTCGCTTCTGCGAACAAAATGCTCGCACCTGCGAGCCCGCTTATACGGAGCCTCGACCGCACCTGCGGTCATTCAAAAGCTCCTTATAGTTCTGCTTCTGTGAAATAACACTCGCACCTACAGATGCGCATCTACGCCCAGGTGTCAGCACCAGTGAACCCAGGCCTAGGCTGGCCTTCTCCATTTCTGGGATGCACCCTCACACACATGCGTGTCCGCACCAGCGGCCAAAGCCTCCACCGATGCAATGACACCAGAACAGCATACCTCATCAATTCAACTAAGTCAAAATTTATTCTGAATTCATTCCGAATCACACCCGGGGCCCTCGAGACCCCTTCCTAATATATCAAAATGTTCCAAAACACATAACGGACCTACCTATCATGACCCAACATCGGGAAGCGTGGCCGACGCTCAACCAACTGAACCCAGCCGAGCAAGCCTGTTAGATTTTCTTCTACCCAAACTCATCCATAAATTGAGATAATACATATTTTCATTAATTAGCCAATAAGGTGATCTTGTCTAGAATGCCAATTACCAATAGTTTCATCATTTTAAAGTCTCATATTTCACACACATTTTTCATAGTCTCATATAATACCACAACATAACATTGTTTGACCTTTCCAGCACCAATATACAATCTACATTATGTCTATGGAGCCTCTATAGATAAAGAAGAGTACTATGATAATGCCGAAAACAAGACCCTGGCTATACCTCAAACACATTACACAAGGAACAAACGATCCATGACCCCGAAATGAAGTGGGGCACACCAAGTCAGCTGGGAAGAGAGGTGTACCGCTGTCACTGATAAGTGTCTCCTGTTGTGGAACTACCTGCATCCATTAAAGATGCAGCGCCCCAGGCAAAAGGGATGTTTGTACCGTCGAATAGCACTAGTATGTATAACTAAGCACCTTATCAATAGAATGAATAATATTATGAGGAGGAACAATCATAAAATCAATGGAAGCCTCGAACAATACCAAAACATCAAGTTAGAACCACATAACTATTCAAGTGAATTTCCTTATTTTTAAGTTGGAGAGCTATAGTACTGATGTATCATCGTTCACAATACCATTATTCAAAATACCAATACCACTGTACTTTATGCACGGAGTCCGATCATGACTCGATCAGCTAGGCCATCTCATTAGAGATATCAACCACAATCACTCTCAATACCAATACCACAATACCTTTAGCACGGAGCTCGATCACGACTCGATCGGCTAGGCCATCTCATTAAAGACATCAACCACAATCACAATTTTATTTACAATTTCCAATACAATCACTACCATGTGTGCGGTATGGTGTCCGATCACGACCCGATCAGCTAGGCCGTCTCATTCGAGACATCAAACTTTTTATATCAGTCATTTCATTTCATACTTCTTTCACATCTTTTCATTACATTGGAACTAGTGGAAACAATTATAAAATCATTCTTGGTTTGATGCGTTAGAAAGTAGACTCAAAGAGCTTTAATTTGATAGGTAGATCACCTCCTATGTCTTTATAGTTTGGTAGCAGCATGCGTTTGAAGNCTTGTTCCACACAAATTCTTGCCATTGCCAAAACTCTTTAGTATGTTCCAACACACCTTAAACACATATTTTCATTTCAAAATGATGTGGTTCTATCGCATGAGTCTCCTTTAATACTCGAACACGTTATTCCCAAATACTGTTGGCGCACTTTAAAATCTTAAATCATTAGGAAATTTTAACGGGGCCTTACATTCTCCCCCGCTTAGTATCATTCATCCTCGAATGAGGGTTAGAGTGCGCCATAGACACATAATGTGACTTAACTCTTTATATACACACCAAAAGCTCCAAAATTTGGCTAACTCCACTAATTTCCAGAAATTGCGACAGAGTCTCTCCCCTGTAACTGGGCCTATCCACCTGTCAGAGAATCCCATAAACCATTCCTAATAACATATACATAATCCAATGACACCATATAACATAACAACAACACCAATTGTGGCCTTATAAGCAGTATATTACCATAAAGGAACATCCTTAGCATAAGCTGAACAAATGATACGTAATTCATAGGGAACCACTTCATAGAACAATTACATAGCTATTCAAACAAATAAGGGTAATTCTTCTTCATTTCTTCCTCAACCTCCTAGGTGGCCTCTTCAAACTGCTAGTTTTGCCATAACACTTTCACTGAGGAAATTTCTTTATTTCTCAACTTTCAGACTTGCCGATCAATAATAGAAGCTGGAATCTCTACATAAGTCAAGTCCTCATTATCCTCAATAGACTCAACCAGAACAATGAGTGTCGGGTCTCGAACAAATTTCTTCACCATAGACACGTGAAATAGCGGGTGCACTAATGACATCTCGGGTGGTAGCTCAATCTTGTATGCCACCTCACCGATCCTCTGAATGATTCTGTATGCTCTGACATACTCGCGCTCAATTTCCCTTTCTTACCAAATCGTATTACACCTTTCATGGGGGAAACATTCAAGAATACCCAATCTTCTTCTTTGAACTACAAATCCCTACGACGGACATCCAAATAGGACTTCAAACGACTCTGGGTAGTATTCAACCGCTCCTTAATGATCTTAACCTTTTCCATGGCCTGATGCACGAGGTCTGGCCCTATCAACTCTGCTTCTCTAATCTCAGACCACACAATGGAAGATTTACATCTCCATCCATATAAAGCCTCGAACAGTGCCATCTGAATGCAAGCATGATAACTATTATTATAGGGAAATTCTATGAGTGTAAAATGATCATCCCAGCTACCTTTGAAGTATAGAACACAAGCACACAACTTGAAGTTACTACACTACTTGATTCTACCATAATTGATCAGACCGCACCTGTCCATACGCCTACTGAAGGTGCAACGGTTCCTCCAACCGATATTCCAGTTCCACCTCCAGCTCTAGCTTCCGATTCTGGTGTTTCTGATGTTGATCTTAGGGGATCCATACAGATAATGGCACAAATAATGGCTTCTCAGGCCCAGAGATCGAGTGTTGGGCCTACTTCTTCCAGTCATCCAGGGGAATCTGGTAGTTCCAAGGTGAACAAGTTTCTTTATTTAGATCCTTTAGTGTTTACGGGTACTGATCCCAATGAGGACCCCCAGGACTTCATTGATGAGATGCACAAGACTCTTTGGGTTATGCATGCTACAAAGACGGAGGGAGTGGAGTTGGCCTCCTACCACCTAAAAGAGGTGACCTATTCTTGGTTTGAGTTGTGGGAGGAATCCCGTAAGGAGGGATGCCCTCCGCTAAGGTGGGATGAGTTCACAGATGCCTTTATGGATCATTTCTTGCCTGCCGAAACTAAGGCATCCCGTGCCGCCGAGTTTGAAAGCCTGAAGTAGGGTAGTATGAATGTGTGGGAGTACCATATGGAGTTTACACGCCTGGCCAAGTATGTTATTCACATGTTGCCCACTATAAAGGCTAGAGTGTGCCGGTTTGTGCAGGGCCTAAGTCCCTTGGTTATTAATGAGGCCTCTACAACTGCCTTGAATTCTGATATGAACTATGGTAAGATGGTGGCATTTTCTCAAGCCACAAAGACCTGCAAATTGAAGAATATAATGGAGCGTCAAAGTAACAACAAGTCCCGGTCCATGGGAAACTTGGGTGGTGGTACGTCGGCATTCAGGGGAGTGTCATCAGGACCATCTCAATCATTTGCTCAGTCTTCGATGAGTGCCCAGTCATCTGGACCCAGTCAAGGCAACATGGTACCCAACATGGTAGGGTCGGCCTGACAGAACGTTTCACCAGCGAAGGCTCCCATGCCCTAAGTGTGAGAGGATGCATTTTAGGTCCTGCTTCATGGACCTACCTATATGCTATGGGTGCGGTATGAGGGGTCACATTTAGAAGGATTGTCGCTCGTCCCGCCGAAACATGGGCAGAGTTGCAGTACAGCCAGCTAATTTTGCAGCTACTACATCCACAGCACCTCTAGCTCGAGGCACCCCAACACCCACAGGGCGTGGTCCAGCTAGGGGTGGTGCACAGTATTCAGGAGGACCCAGCAGATTTTATGCTATGCGGAGGAGTTGGGATTCAGAGGCTTGTCCAGATGTTGTCACAGGTATATTGTCTATCCAATCCCATGATGTATATGCTCTTATTGATCGTAGTTCAACTTTATCATATGTCACTCCTTATGTTGCTATGGAATTTGGGATAGAATCGGAACATCTTCATGAGCCGTTCTTTGTGTCTACTCCGGTTTGTGACTCTATTTTAGCCGCGCGGTTTTATAGTGATTGTGTTGTCACGTTGCATGGCCGGGACACCATGTCCGATCTTATTGAAGTGAGAATTGTCGATTTTGATGTAATAATGGGGATGGATTGACTTTATTCATGTTTTTCCAAGCTGGATTGTCGAACCAGGACTGTTAGGTTCGAATTTGCAAATGAGCCAGTCATTGAGTGGAAGGCTGTTGATGTAGTGCCTAAGGGTAGGTTTATTTCATACCTTAAGGCCAGGAAAATGATCAACAAAGGGTGTATTTACCATTTGGTCCGGGTTTCGGGCACCGATGCTGAGGCATCTACACTTGAGTTCGTGCCTGTTGTGAATGAATTTTCAAGAGTCTTTCCGGATCAACTCCCTGGGATCCCATCAGACAGGGAGATTGAGTTTGGGATTGATGTGATGCCAGACACGCATTCTATATCTATTCCACCCTATAGGATGGCACCGGCAGAATTGAAGGAGCTAAAGGAACAATTGAGGGATTTGTTAGAGAAGGGTTTCATCCCACTGAGTGTGTCACCATGGGGCACACCGGTTCTCTTTGTGAGGAAGAAAGATGGATCACTGAGGATGTGTATTGACTACCGGCAGCTTAACAAAGTCACAATAAAAAAAAAATACCCATTACCAAGAATAGATGATTTGTTTGATCAGTTACATGGTGCTAGGTACTTCTCCAAAATTGATTTACAGTCAGGGTACAACCAATTGAAGATCAGGGAGCAGGATATTCCGAAAACAGCTTTTAGGACCCGATATGGGCACTTTGAATTGCTGGTAATGTCTTTTGGGCTAACAAATACCCCAGCGGTTTTCATGGATCTTATGATTCGGGTTTTCATGCCTTTTCTCAATTCCCTTGTGGTAGTTTTCATTGCAAATATTCTTGTGTATTTGCAAGGACGAGAAGACCATGCCGATCATCTCAGGGCAGTTTTGCAGACTCTTCATCAGCACCAATTGTACGCAAAATTTTCAAAATGTGAATTTTGGCTCGAATCTGTCACCTTCTTGGGTCATGTTGTCTCCAGAGAAGGAATTAAGGTCGATCCCCAAAAGATTGCAGCGGTGAATAATTGGCTTAGACCTACATCGCCAACCAATAATCGTAGTTTCTTGGGCTTAGCAGGGTATTACAGGAAGTTTGTGAAGGGGTTCTCTACTTTTGCCTCTCCGTTGACTAAATTGACTCAAAAGGCGGTTAAGTTCCAACGGTCCGATGCTTGTGAAATGAGCTTCCAGTAGTTGAAATCAAGATTGACTATGACACCGGTGTTGACCTTACGAGAGGGTGCAAATGGATTGGTGGTATATTGTGATGCTTGAAGAATTGGGCTTGGGTGTGTATTAATGCAACAGGGCAAGGTGATAGCTTATGCTTCCAAGCAACTCAAGAATCCTGAAAAGAATTATCTAACACATGAATAGAACTTGCGGAGGTGATTTTTGCATTAAAGATTTGGCGTCATTATTTGTATGGGGTCGCTGTCGATGTGTTCACGGACCACAAGAGTCTTCAATATATTTTTAAACAAAAGGAGTTGAATCTGAGGTAGAGAAGATAGCTTGAGTTACTCAAGGATTACGCTATCGATATTTTGTATCACTTTGGGAAAGCCAATGTTGTAGTAGATGCTCTTAAATGGAAATCTATAGGTAGTTTGGCTCACTTGGAGGCATGTCAAAGGACGTTGGCCAAGGAAGTTCATCAATTGGCTAGTTTGGGAGTTCGTCTTGCGGACTCTAATGAAGGAGGGGTAATTGTACAAAATAGTGTTGAATCATCACTTGTTGTGGAAGTCAAAGAGAAGCCATACAACGATCCATTTTTTGTTGAAATTGAAGGAGGGGATTCAAAAACATAAAACTATGGCTTTTACTCTTGGCATGGATGATGGTACGCTAAGGTACCAAGGGCGGCTATGTGTTCCAAATATAGATGATCTCCGGAAAAGAATCATGACCAAGGCTCACACTTCTAAGTATTCCGTGCACCCAGGTTCTACGAAGATGTATCATGATTTCACGGAAGTCTATTGGTCGAATGAAATGAAAAGGAATGTGGCGGACTTTGTGGCAAGGTGTCCGAATTGTCAGCAAGAAAGGCCGAACACCAACGGCATGGTGGGTTGGCACAAAACATAGATATTCCAGTGTGGAAGTGGGACATGACTAATATGGATATTTTGGTAGGATTACCACGCACTTAGCGCAAGTTTGACTCAACTGGGGTGATTGTGGATCAGATCACGAAATCAGCACACTTCTTGGCAGTTAAATCTACCAACACAGTGGAACAGTATGCTCAATTGTATATCAAGGAAACAGTCATGCTAACTGGTACTCCAGTTTCGATCATTTCCGATCGAGGGGATCAGTTCACGGCAAATGTTTCGAAGAAATTTGAGCAAGATTTGGGTACGCAGGTGAATCTTAGTAAAACCTTCCATCCACAGACCGACGGGCAAGCAGAGTGGACTATTCAGAAGCTTGAGGACATGTTGCGTGCTTGTATTATCAACTTCAAGGGTAGCTGGCGTGATTATTTCCATCCATCAAGTTTGTTTATAACAACAACTTTCATGCTAGTATTCAAATGGCACCATTTGAGGCATTATATGGTAGGAAATGTAGATCTCCCATTGGGTAGTTCAAGATTGAGGAAGCAAAGTTGATAGGGCCAGACCTCGTGCATTAGGCTATGAAAAAAGTTAAGATCATTAAGGAGCGGTTGAAGACTGCTCAGAGTCGTCAGAAGTCCTATTCAGATGTTCGTCATAGGGAGTTTTAGTTCAGAGAATATGATTGGGTATTCTTGAAAATTTCCCCCATGAAAGGTGTAATGCGATTTGGTAAGAAAGTGAAATTGAGTCCGAGGTATGTCAGACCGTACAAAATCATTCAGAGGATGGGTGAGGTGGCGTACAAGCTTGAGCTACCACCTGAGATGTCATTAGTGAACCTGGTATTCCGTGTGTTTATGTTGAAGAAGGTAGTTGGAGATCCGTCAGCTATTGGGCCAGTTGAGACTATTGAAGTTAATGAAGAATTTTCATATGAAGAAATTCCAATTGGCATTCTTGATAGGCAAGTCTGAAAGTTGAGGAATAAAGAAATTGCCTTTGTGAAGGTGTTGTGGCAAAACCAGCAAGTTGAAGAGTCTACTTGGGAGGCCGAGGAAAAAATAAAAAAGATGTATCCTTACTTGTTTGTATAAACTATGTGACCTTGTTATAAAACTGTCGCTTATGGATTCTTGTATCACTTATTCAATTATTGTAAATGTGCTTCTTTCTAAATATATTGTATGTGAGGCCACGGGCCATATTACTTGTTATGTATATGCAAAGGACCATATTTTGAGCAAAAATATGATACTTCTAGAATGAGAAAGAGTCCTTAGTGTCGGTCAATTACCACATTTAGACGTGTACACACTCGTCACCTTGTGTACACGGCTTCCACATATCACAATTAACACAAAACAACACCAATCCTATGAGATAATTCCCCCACACAAAGTTAGGCAAGACTTTTACCTCACAACATGCTAACTCAACCCACTAGTAAGCCTTTCCCGCGATTATCCTACTCTGAAAGGCTCGAATCTAGCCAAAACAACTTCATACCATAAATACAAACTATAGGAACTATTCCGAAAAATAAAGTTGCAATCTTTAAAAAGAAACACAAAGTTAACTCAAAAAGACAACCCCGCGCCAGCCTCTCGGAACCCGACCAAACTTATAAAATTCGAACACTCGTTCGATAACAAGTCCAACCATACAAGAATTACTCAAATCTGACTTCAAATTGCCTTTCAAATCCCCAAATTTTAGTTTAAGGAGTTTCACAATTTTTCCCAAAATATTTCAAGTCAAATCACTAATTAGATGACAAAAATAACAATGGATTCATGTAATATAGCCAAATTCGGGTTAGAATCATTTACCCCGATGATTTCCTAGAAAATAGCTCAAATCATCGCCATAAACTTAGCTCTCTAACTCCAAAAGATGAAAATGAGATAAAACCCTCGAACACCCCCTTTTCTGCCCAGCGATTTTTTTTACGGGCACACTGTCGCACTTGCGAAAAAATCCATCGCAAATGCGATTTCAACTAATGCCATGAAATTTCGCTTCTGCAGACAAAATACTCACACCTGCAAGCCCGCTTCTGCGGAGACTCGACTGCACCTGCGGTGCTTCACAAGCTCCTTACAGTTGTGCGTCTGTGACATAACACTTGCGCCTGCGGATGCGCATCTGCGCCCAGGTGTCCGCACCAGTGAACCCAGGCCTTGGCTGGCCTTCTCCATTTCTGGGATGCACCCTCACACACTTGCATGTCCGCACCCGTGGCCAAAGCCTCTCTCGGTGCAATGACACCAGAAGAGCAGACTTCATCAATTCAACCAAGTCCAAAATTATTCCGAATTCAATCCGAATCACACCGGGGGCCCTCATAACGGACCTACCTATCACTCCCCAAAATCGGGGAGCGTGACCAGCGCTCAATCGAGTGAACCTCGCCGAGCAAGCCTGTTAGATTTCCTTCTACCCAAACTCATCCATAAATGGAGATAATACATATTTTCATTTATTAGCCAATAAGGTTATCATGACTACAATACCAATTCATTACCAATAGTTTCATCATTTTAAAGTCTCAAATTTCACACACATTTTTCATAACAAGTAATACAACCACAACATAACATTGTTTGACCTCCCCAGCACCAATATACAACACACACTATGTCTACGAAGCCTCTATAGATAAAGAAGAGTGCTATGATAATGCCGGCAACAAGGCCCCGGCTATACGTCAAACACAATACACAAGGAACAAAATATACATGACCCCGAAATGAAGTGGGGCTCACCAAGTCAGTTGGGAAGAGGGGGTACCGCTGTCACTGATCAATGTCTCATGTTGTGGAACCACTTGCATCCATTAAATATGCAGCGCCCCAGGCATAAGGGACATTAGTACCGTTGAATAGCACTAGTATGTATAATTAAACACCTTTTCAATAGAATGAATAATATTATGAGGAGGAACAATCATAAAATCAATGGAAGCCTCGAACAATACCAAAACATCAAGTTAAAACCACATAAATTTCAAGTAAATTTCCATATTATTAAGTTGGAGATCCTTAGTGCCGATGTATCATTGTTCACAATACCATTTTTCATAATACCAATACCATCGTACTTTTAGCCCGATGTCCGATCACGACCCTATCAGCTAGGCCATCTCAATAGAGATGTAAACCACAATCACTCTCAATAAAAATACCACCGTACTTTTTGCACGGAGCCCTATCACGACCCGGTCGGATAGGCCAACTCATTGGAGATTTCAACCACAATCACAATTTCAATTACAATTTCCAATACAATCACCACCATGTATGCGGTATGGCATCCGATCACGACCCGATCACCTAGGCTGTCTTATTCGCGACATCAACATTTTTATATCTGTCATTTCATTTCATACCTCTTTCACATCTTTTCATTTCATTGGCACTAGTGGCCACAATTATAATATCATTCTTGGCACTTGGCCGCATTTCATAATTCAAATTCTTTTTCCACTTTCAAATGTCATCATCGTCATGAACAACAACAAGGCTTTTCAATTCAAGACTTTAAATACTCATGGGAGCAACTAAGAATCTTAGGCACATAGAGACTTTTCACACAATTTGGCATAACAACCTTCATTCGTACTTGACTTGAAGTCTTAACATTTTCAACACACATCCCATACTTTGAACACATCCTCAAATGATAAGATAACATGATAAAAGTATTTGGAATTCATATTGAACATATATCTTTCAACACAAGCATATTCGGAATGGCCAATTTTATAATGATCAATTCGGGACTTACACAAATTACACGAACACCGTGGGATTCAATTCTAAGAGAAGAGTTTAGCCAACATACCTCAATTGAGCTTCCTTAAACTCTAAAATGTTCCGGAATTCTTAGCAACTTCAATCTATTTTAGAAATATAACAAGTTGAACCAAAATTAGGAAGATGATCATGGTTCTAGCTCATTTGAGCATTTTATCAAACACTAGGTGTGCATTAAGGTTTCAAGGTCCTTTTATGGAGGATTACATCATCCCACAACCCATTCTTTACCATTTTTATCTCACAATCTTCCTACACCCTTTGATAACACATGCATGCAAAATAAACAACTCCCATACCCGAGAATTGTCTTGCTAATTACCCATATTTAGATAAATTTCGAAATTTAGGGCTAGGGTGTAGAATCTTACCTATAGAATGAAGACCTAGTGAGTTTTCCTTGTTAATCTTCAAATATTTGAGCTAGAATTGAAGGACAATTTGTTGAAGATCACTCTTCCACTCTAGAGCACTCTCTCACTCTCAAAATATTAGGTTTTAGCTCAAAAATGACTTAACCCCTCTCTCTACTCGGGCTTGGGGTTATTTAATGGGTTCCTACGCACACGACCGCGCACCTGCACAAGTAGCCATGCACACAAGGCAGAAACTCCCAAATATGTGTGGTCGTGCATCTGGCCGTGCATATGACATAGGTCCAATTCAGTAGCAATAACGTTCTGTATACATATCCAAAGGACGAACGGTTTGATGCGTTGGTAACTAGACTCAAGGAGCTTTAATTGGATAGGTATGTAACCTCCTAAGTCTTTATAGTTTCGTAGTAGCATGCATTTGAATTATTATGTTGTGCGAATTGAGACATCCTTTCCTTGTAATGTATCCAACTTATTCCACACAAATTCTTTTCATTCACAAAACTCCTTAGTATGTTCCAACACATCTTAAACACATATTTTTATTTCAACATTATGTGGTTCTATCCCATGGGTCTCCTTTGATACTCGAACACGTTATTCCCAAATATTATTGGTGCACCTTAAAATCTTAAATCATTAGGAAATTTTAATGGGGCCTTACACTACCAGAGGCCAAAAATCACATCAAACAACATAAATTCTATGAATCATAGCCTAATTCAAGCCTATTGAAACTATGAACACCCGACTTCCAAAACTAATGCCGACTCATACCAAAATAACTCCGATTGACCTCAAAATTTGCACACAATTCATAAATGACATGGTGGATCTATTCCAATTTCCATAATTGGAATTCGACCCCAATATCTATAAAGTCAACTCCCGGTCAAACTTCTCAACATTCCAAACCTTCAACTTTCTAACTTTTGCCAATTCAAGCTGAAACGACATATGGACCTCCAAATCACTATCTGGACATGCTAGTAAGTTCAAAATCACCATTTGGAGCTATTGGAACAGTCAGAACTCCATTCCAGAGTCATCTAGACAAAAGTAAACCAAATTTAGGACTAAGTGTCCCATTTCACTCTGAAACTCACCCGAACATAAATCAAACACCCCTAGAAAGTCACATAA
This sequence comes from Nicotiana otophora, assembly GCA_000715115.1. Classification (NCBI taxonomy): domain Eukaryota; kingdom Viridiplantae; phylum Streptophyta; class Magnoliopsida; order Solanales; family Solanaceae; genus Nicotiana; species Nicotiana otophora. Next base: position 81,468 of record AWOL01S0015401.1, on the reverse strand, counting down.
CCATAATACAACATAGAGGAGAAAATAAATAAGGGATCAGAGTAAAAATACTTAAAACGGCAGGGCGGGTCATTACAGTGATCACGAGGAATAAGTCGCAAGCACGTAGAGTGTGATGGATGGCAGGCGAAATGCACTTTGAGTTCGCAAAGTGGTGACACATTTGCAAAGCGTTGGATCGGAGTGGTCATCGTGATCATGAGTGGACGGACGCATTCATGTAGAAGGGTGAGTTCAGCTTAGGTGTCAGACAGTAAGCCTTCATAACTGCAATGTTGTTTCCTTGCTCGTGTAGTTCAAGAGTGTGTTGTGCTTTGTGTTTGCAACCATGGGCTCACGTTCGCATAAAGGCTTTTGGAGGACCGGGAAGTTTGTTCTTCGTGATCGCAAGCATATGTTTGCGATCGCGAAGGCTATGCCTGGGCAAACTATTTAACATCTCTATTTCAAGGGTTTGGTCACTATACTACATTTTGAGTTAGAGAGCTCGATTTTGGGCAATTTGGGAGGGGATTTTATCACGATTTGGGTTAGGGTAAGTAATTTTTACTCGAATTTGTTTATATTCCATGATTCTATCATTGTTTTATCATTTAATTGGTTAATTAAAGTGAAGAAATTGGTGATTTTGGCAAAAACAATTCCTAAAGTTAAAATTTAGAATTTGAAGGCCATTTTACGTCGGAATTGGATGAAATTGGTATGGTTGAACTTGCAAGTGAATGGGTGTTCAGAGTTTGTGAGTTTGATTGGATTCCAAGGTGCGGTCTCGGGGTTGAATTTTCGGGTTGACGTTTTGAGTTTGATAAAGATCGAAGCTTTATTGTTTGAAGTTGTTTTGTACAACATTATTTGATGATATTAAGTTGTTTGTGACTAGATTCGAATTGTTCAGAGGCCGATTTGCATGGGAAGGAATGTTTGAAGTATTGACTCGTCCGTTTTGAGGTAAGTAGCATATCTATTCTTGGATTTGAGGGTAATTAACCCTGGGAACTATGTTACATGAGTCATATTAATATGACACACATTCTAGGTGTCAGGAATGGGTGCGTGCACCGAGGTATTCATGATTAGGGGTGGTTGTAGGCTATTATGAGATTTGTTTTGCTATTATGCCTTGTTATATCCGTGTCTTCTCGACTTGTAAGGTTATTTGGGCCATGATTCATGTTAGAAACCATGTCTAGGCTATGTGCTATTTGTTTGAAACATGATTGGGCTTGTTCTTGCTGTTTATGATCTATTTGGCTAAATTGCACTCATAATCTCAGTCACGATGCTATGTATGTGTATGATATATTTGTCTTAGTACTTTCTTATTTGATTCTTCACATGTTGTTGGTGCCTCATATGTATAACAATGTTTAACAAAGTTTTGTGAGATGTGATTATCTGAGACTTGATCAGTTAATGACTGAGCTTGGGCCATAGAGCCGATTCGGTATTGTTTTTGAGGTGACGTGTATGCCATGCTCACATTGGGCTAAGTGTTATTGTTTTGGGGTGAGTTGTGCACTAGGCGAAAATCGCGAACATCATATGTGAATGTGAAGAACAAGTCTATCCAGCCTAAATTCCCTTATCTGCGAACGTGATAGCTCCCTTGGGAATGTGATGAACAATGAACCCAACTGATAAAATACCCATCACTATCGCATATGTGCTCTCGCGATCACGAATCTCAACCGGAGCATAAGAAAAATAAGATAAACCAGTAGCTCATGCCGCCTCCGAAATAAATTCAAAACACACACCAGCCCCTTAGAACCCCATCCGAACATACCAACAAGTCCCAAAATATAAAATGGACCTACTCGAGACCTCCCATTACACAAAATAACATGAAAATCACGAATCATCAATCAAGATCAATCTCTTAAGTTCATAGACTTCAAACTTCGAACCACGCGTCCGATTCAAATCGAAAAAATACGGAATCTGACCAAACGTTTCACACCAGTGAAAATGACATAACAAACATATTCCAACTATTAGAGCAACAATACAAATCCGATAAAATCAAAGTCAACTCCCGGTCAAACTTGTGAACTTCTAAACCTTCAAGTTGCTAACCGTCGCCAATTTGAGCCAAAACCTACTAGAAACAACAAAATGCAAACCCAGGCATACGTACAAGTCCAAATCACCATCCGGACCTAGTGGAACCATAAAAACTCTGATCCAAGGTCAAATACACAAAATTTAAACTTGGTCAACTCTTCCAACGTAAAGCTTCCTAGTTGAGAATCATTCTTCCAAATCATTCACAAACCACCCGAAAACCAAAACCCATGATAGATATAACTCATAATACACCATATGAAGCTACTCATGACCTCAAACAACCGAACTGAATACAAATGGTCAAAACGACCAGTCGGATCGTTACACAGAGATGTCAAGCATCTAAGGTTGTATTCAATTTATCAAAGCCATAAACAATGGAGCGTAGCTTCTCCCTTGGAAGAATTGTTGCCCGTCTTTATTGGTTCAGATGAGCTTTGGACAGATCGCGCCTCCTTCCAAACCTCTACTTTCTTTGCTTAACCCTTTCATGTTATCTTGGATATATAATATAGGTCCATATAAGGGAACACTACCATAAATTGTCATAAGCTTACTCATTAAATGTTACACCCCATGTTTTCGTACATGAAAGTACACCATGAGTAAATTGATATAAGCTCGAAAATGAGATTATTTTCGAGGTAATAAGTATTATGTTATTTCAAACAAGTGATAAGTAAATTCTTGAACGTTAGAGGGTAAACAAATCAAAGAAAATGAGTTTTGTCGAAGGTTGACATTTTGGGATAAAATACGGTCCGAGCTATAATACCTGGTATTTATGGACTAGTGCCATAAACAATACCACATCACCATAATAGTAAGGTGTATAAGGTGTGTTAAAAGTGAGTAGTATTTTAACCAATTTGAGATGATTCTTAATTATGTGAATAATTTATTAAGTATTAGTTAATGGGGGAATTAACTAGTTAATTATTAATTAGTGGTTGATTAACTAAAGTCTTTGGATAAAGAACAAGCCCAAAACATGGCATCAAGCCACTTTCCAAGCAAATGACTCTTAGTCATATGTGATTAGGTGGCAAAGTAATTACATAACACATCATTCTTAACATTTTAAATAACAAGACCCTACCATCAGATGCTAAACTCATTTCTAACATTTTTAATACCAATGACCCTATCAGATTCTAAACGCATTTCTAGCATTTTGAATACAATAACCCTACCATCAGATGCTAAACTGATTTCTAATATTTTGAGTACAAAGACCTTACAATCGGATGCTAGAAAAAATACTACAACGTGACTTCTTGCAACCAAACAATTCCAACAAGATTTAGCAACGTAAAATTTTGCGGTTCTAAAGAAGTACGGTGCGACCTTTTTCAAAAGTATCATACGGAGTTTTCCCTACTCCATGTATGTTAAGGCTATCTCTTCTTTCTTTTTGTCATGATCCAAATAATACAAATGAAACGAGCAAAATACGCAACTTTCATAAATGACTCTATTCATAGAAATACTAGGGGTGTTTATATTTTTGATTCCCCATGTGAATTATTATTATATATTCTGTTCATGGGTCTCACAAAACTACGTATTTGATAATGTTTAGCCGAAAGGTATATTGATTTTTATGGCATTCCGAGAAAATCTTATTAACGTATTTCTTATGCATTTCATGCATTTATACATGTACATTGACCCATGATCAGATGGTGTTATATACGCGTATATATGTATATAATATGGATATGGGATATAGGTAAAGGTTACGGCGTTATATACGCACCACCACCTGATCAGCTGGTATACGTTGATGATTTGCCCACGGTGGCCGAGATGATATGATGGGATGCCCTCAGAGACTTGATGATGTTATGAACACATGTACCTATGCACGACATGACATTCATATGCATATGCATGACACTATGAGTATTTCATCATTTATAGAGTTATTCAGAATTTCATGTCGAGTCTTTTACTCCATGTTTCTCTCATGTCTATTATTTACTGAATTTCATTCCTTACATACTCGGTACATTATTTGTACTGACGTCCCTTTTGCCTGGGGATGCTACGTCTCATGCCCGCAGGTCCTGATATATTGGTTAAGAGTCCTCCAAGTAGGCTATGAGCTCCGCGGAAGATGTTGGTGCACTCAATTGCTCCAGAGTTGCTTATTTGATCAGTATGATTAGTACATGTATTGGTTGGTACGACGGGGTAAGTCCCGACCTTTATGATAAGTATGTACTCTTAGAGGCTTGTACACAGATGTCATGTGTACGGATATTTGTATGGCCTTGTCGGCCTATATTTAAAGTATATAATAGATCACGTTGGCCTTATAGGCCCGTATGTCACAGGTATAAATTTCTATATCAGGTTGGGTCATTCTATGTCGGATATTCACTCATGTTTACTTTGGTTGCATCATGACACGCCTTCTGGCCCATTTATCTATGATAATGTAATAAGAAAGATATGTTACGTTGGTACTCAGTTGAGTAAGGTACGGTGTGCCTGTCGCGGCCTATTAGTTTGGGTCGTGACATTAAACAATTAGGGGTTTGGGATATGAGATGCATGAGAATTATTGAGATTATTAAAATATAGGTTACAAAGATAAAGAGGTGTGAGTTATGAAGATAGAATTTATCAAACAATATATTAAATAAAAAATAATGAATACCTAATAAAAGGAGAAAAAAAGATAAATACTATATGTTTGGCTTAAGAGAGATGCCACCTCACTTTCCTAGTGCCCTCTTTCATATATACTAAAAACTTTTATCCACATTTCGCGCAATCTTAAATCAAAAATAAAATATGCAATATAGATAATGTCTTAAAATTATAAGAGAGAATAATGTCTTAAATTTATAGGAGAAAATCAATCTTTACGGAGTAACCAAATATTCCTTGATGATCTGATTAATTCTGCCATGTATTATTATATTAATTGATATATTTACAACAAAAAAACTTGTGTATTGTTAGTTAAACTTTCTTCTTCAAACCCTTAAAAGTCAAAGTCAAAACCGTAAAATATAATATTCATTAATGCCTCTAGCATCATCTAACTAAAAAAACTCCCCTGTCTTACCATTAAGAGGTTGTACATAAAACATATATGGTTCGATATGAATTAGCTTTGAGAATTCAAGGGAAACAAGTGGTTTGAGAAATTGAACAAACATACAAAGTACATGAGAATAACATAAATGTTTTATGTCACGATCCAAATCCCACTATATATCGTTATGGTGCCTACCGTTGTCGTTAGGAAAGCAAATAATTAAATCATCACATTGATATTTAATCCAAAATGCTATTCGAAACAATTAAAGAAATAAGGAGTGGATAACATTCGGTTTAAAGATAATATAAATATTATTATTTTTTCAATGTTCGAAAAAGGTTAAAATATAAACCAGAAAATCATAACGGAATACAATTAAGAGCAAAAATTTAAATCTCAAAAACCCGGTGTCACAAGTACATGACCATCTACCAGAATATACGATACTACTACAACAACTAACTGGAATTGGAAGTAGACAGAATACAATAAATGGATAGATCCGGGACTTTGTGTGCTGCGGATCGTGCATAGAAAGCAGCTCACCACAAAGTCTCCTTAGCAACTGCACTTATGCGCCCAAATAACCACCAAAAGTGCATGTCTTAATACCTGCACAATTAGTGCAGAAGTGTGGCATGAGTACATAAATCAACACGTATCTAGTAAGTATCTAGTCTAACCCTTACGAAGTAGTGACGAGGGGTCGACATTGACACTTAGTAGTGGTCCAATAAATCATGTATAATGAAAGTAGACATGCATGAAGCATAGGAAGTAAATTTTTTAGAGAATATATAGATACGTGATGACCCATAAATGAATGGTAAAGATGAAGTTCACAAATACGGGATACTTCCTGTAACGCCCCGGCTGGTCGTTCTGAATATTTTAGCCTCATTCCCTATTTATTGCTCCGTTGTGTTCAATTGTGGTTATGTGACTAATCGAGGTAATTGGTTTCATTTCGGGTGTGTTTCAGATTGAACTGGAACACATAGTCTTAAAGTTGAAAGAGTTGACTGAAGTTTGACTTTTGTGTAGATGACTCGGAATGGAGTGTTGATGGTTTTAATAGCTTCGTATGGTAATTTTTGATTTAGGCGTATGTCATAATGTTGACTTGAAGTTCTGTAGGTTACTTTGTTGCTTTTTGGCGAATGTTGGCAAGTTGAAGGTTTAGAAGTAGGTTTGACCGAGGATTGACTTTATTGATATCGGGCTCGGATTGTGATTCCGATAGTTGGTGTAGGTTGGTTTTGTCATTCGGGATATGCATGCAAAATATGAGCTCATTCGAAGTAGTTTACATATGATTCAGCATTAGTTTTGGAAGTTGAATGTTTATTGGTTTAATAGACTTGAATTGGGGTGTGATTTATAGATTTTATGTTGTTTGATGTGATTTAAGGCCTCGAATAGGTTCGTGTTTTATATTGGGACTTGATGGTATGTTCGGATGGGGTCCTGGGTGCCTAGGTGTGTATCGGGTTGAGTTCGGACCTATTGGCACTTAGAAGGAATGCTAAAGAATGTTGGAGTCTGGTGCAACCGCACCAGCGATAATTGGGCCGCAGGTGCGGAACCATAGAAGTGGCCCACTGACCGCATATGCGAGAAGGGGCTGGATGAGCTGGGGCCGTAGGTGCGGTGGATCTTGCACAGGTGCGCAACCGCATATGAGAATTTCTTCTGTAGCAGCAGAGTTTGGTTTGTTGGCTTAGGACCGCAGGTGCGGTCATTTTCTGCAGAAGCTTATGCGCAGAAGTGGAATTCACTGAGTTAGTTAGGGGCCGCACCTGCGATTGTTTTTCGTAGATACAGAGCCGCAGAAGCGGCTATTGGCCCGCATGTGCAAAATGCCTGGGAAGAAATAGAGAAGATCGAGGGTTTTTTTCATTTTCCACATTTTGAGCTAGAGACCTCAGTTTTGGGTTAATTTTAGGGTATTTTGCAAGGATTGGATCAAGTTAAGTGTTTTTGACTTATATTTGTTTATTATTCATGATTCTATCATTGTTTTTATCATTTAATTAGTGATTTGAGTTGCACAAATTGGGGGATTTTGATAAAAACTTTCCTAAACCTTATATTGAGGTTAGAAGGTCGATTTGAGGACATAATTGGATAAGTGTTATACGGTTGGACTCGTAGCGGAATAGGTATTCGAATTTTATATGTCTTATCGAGTTCCGAGGTGCGGGCTTAGGGTTGAATTTTTTACTTTCTTTAAAGATAGAAACTTTATTATCCGGAATTACTTCATATGACTTGAATATATGGTATTAAGTTATTTTGTCTAGATTTGAGCCGTCCAGAGTTGGATTTTCTCGGGAAAGGCTTATTCGTGGACTGATTTACCTTGTTTGAGGTAAGTATCTTGCCTAACTTTGCATGGAGAAATTACCCCTTATGACTTGGGTTGATTTGTATTATTTGGTTTACGTGAAAGACGTGTACACGAGGTGACAAGTGTGTACATAGGCTTATATGTGGTATTTTTACCGGTTTAGACTCTTAGGACCTTTCATACATTTGATTAGAAATAGTAATATCATGTTATATCATCCATTGTTAAATTGCTATTACATTCTTTACTTTATGTTGTCATCACACGTTGTATCTTTTATTGTCAAACATGCTCTTATATGGCAAGTTATTCTTATTTGGAGTTGTTATCTCTCTTATTGTCATGTTACCTCTTTTATTGTCGAGTTATTCTTATTTGGAGTTGTTATTTCATGATATATTTTCGTATCAAGTTATTCCATGCATTTAGATCGAGATACTATTTCACACCATCCCTTTTATTGATAAGTTGACGTTGTTCATTTAAATAGGAAATTGTCATTTTGTGGAAATACATTCATTTTGTGTTACTGAAGTTGATGTTATGAATGCTATTATCACATTGAGGTTGAAGTTGTTGAATAATGATATATCTTCCCTTAATGAGTAATTCTTATTCTTTTTTTATTATTGAGATTCTTGTTCACATTGTGGTTGAGCCGTTTGCTCTATGTTGTGGAAACTTTGGTATTGTTGATTTTGGCAAGTTGTGGCATATGGTCACTTTTGGTGCGAGTTTTTATTGTGTTGTGATATTGATGAGCATGTGGCGGTATAAGGATAGGGGTTTATGTGCATGTGGCGGCATAAAGTGGGATTTATGT
>AWOL01S0015401.1:61805-72094 GCA_000715115.1 Nicotiana otophora | reverse complement strand
TAAAGTGCGTGTAGCTATTTCGGAAAAAATATTTTCAAAAATATCAAAATGTAAGGCTCACACGGTGGTATAAGAAACGATTGTGATTGTGATTTTGAAATGAGGTTATGAGCTATGGTACCTCGATTGTGATTCTTGTTGTACATTCTATGTTACAAAGGCTTGTTGATTGACCAATTCTTGATGCTTCCTTCTTGTTTTACATGTATGTGTCTATATTTGATTACTTGTTGTTCTCATCATTTGTTTATTTCAATTTTTTTTCTTATCCTAGTAGGTGTCTTGCCTTGGACTCATGACTACTCGATCGAGGTTAAGCTTGATACTTATTGGGTACCATTGTGGTGTACTCATACTATACTTCTGCACATTATTGTGCAGATCCAGGTACATTTACTCATTTCGGATGCCAGTGATCGCTCAGTTATCTTTCCGGAGACTTCAAGGTCTCTGCTTCGACAATGTCATGCCCCGAATTTGGGAGCATGACCGGCGGTCAATCGAGTGAACCCAATCGAGCAAGCATATGTTACATCAACCTCTAATCATAACTCATGCATGATTTATCAAAACATAATTAGATCTTGACTTTTATATTGAATACATTTAGCTCAATAGCCCATAAATGTTTTTGTCATGATGGTTAGACAGCTTTATAAATAGCTGTAAATAGTGTGAACATAAATACATGACGAAACTCAAAAATAAACTACATGACCCACAGTGTATATGATGCTTCTATGACAATAGATACCGAAGTACATTAAACCAACTAGACTCGAATGCCCACTAGAATTGTAGCGGGCTCACCATAATCTGTTGTGCAAAAGATTCCTATCAAAGATCTATATCATCCTATAGAAGTATACCTGCATCCATTAAAAGATGCAGCACCCTCGGCAAAAAGGACGTGAGTACATGTGGAATAATACTCATATGAAAGGCAAACAGAAAAACATATGGAATCATGGTAATTCAATAAGAGGCATATGAAATACATCAAAAACTACGAAACATCCCATAGATTAACATTTTCAAGTCTCGTTATACTTACATCGTTTTAAACTTCTTTTAGGATTAACTTAGCCATATGAACTATGCGTGGAATATATAATACAAAGTAATTAAAACAACATGTACAAACAAGGCCAATAAAAATGGCACACAATGTCTGTGTACAATGCGTCTTACTAGACAGTCCATATCCCTCTCTTATCTTACCCCTATGCATTTCATAGACCGTCTTTAGAGTTCACATATCATATTATACAAAGAACGTTCATAGGATTCCACACACAATACACATAAGCGTTTCATAGACCGTTCATAGGATTTCATACACAATGCACCTATGTGTTTCATAGACCATTCATAGGATTTATTTACGCAATACACCTATGCGTTTCATAGACCGTTCTTAGGATACACATATACCATAAAATATGTCACGCCCCGAACTAGGGGAGCGCGACCGGCGCTCAACCGTGTGAACCCAGCAAAGCAAGCCTCTTAGATTTCCTTCTACCCAAACTTATCCATGAATAAAGAGGAGATGCACTCCATTATTCAAACATTAAAAAGATTTCATTAACAACTCCCATTTCATTTCCATTAACAACTTCATTTATAATTTTCAAAATATTACAAGTTTACAGATATAATGAAAAATATGTTTTCCATGTACCAACATTTCTAGTTCAATTCCACACATCAAACACCACCCACAACTTGTCTATGGAGCCTCTAAGTACAACAAAAGAGTAATATGGAAATGCCGGCAACAAGGCCCCGACTATACATTAAAACACAATGTACAACTCAAATGACATTAGGCCCAGAATAGAGTAGGGCTCAGCAAAATCTGCTGAATAGAGAGTGACCGCTAACAAGGACCAAAGTTTCCCACTAAAGAACCACCTGCATCCATTAAAGATGCAGTGCCCCCGGCAAAAAGGACATTAATACATATGGAATAGTACTAGTATGTAAAGCTAAATGTCCTATTTCAAATTAGAATGTCAATGTAAGAAAGTAAAACCCATGGAAACAACAATCAACAACCAATGATATTAAAATGCCAAGTTAAAACATAATAATTCCCAAAATATGAAGATAACACTGCGAAGTGATAATCAAAATATGATGATAATATTATTTTTTGTTGGGAGATCTTTAGCACCGATATACCACTGTTTATAATGCCAATGTTCACAATATTAATGTTGACAATACCAATAGTCACAATACCAATACCACCATACATTTAGCACGGAGTCTGATCACGACCCGATCGGCTAGGCCATCTCATTAGCGACATCAACCACAATCACTCTCAATAACAATACCACCGTACTTTTTGCACGGAGTCCAATCATGATCCGATCAGCTAGGCCATCTCATTAGATACATCAACGACAATCACAATTTCAATTACAATTTCCAGCACAATCACCACCATGTGTGCGGCATGGTGTCCGGTCACGACCCGATTGGCTAGGCCATCTCACCACAATGTCGTGTGGATTGGCATCATCCTTTTCTATCAATCATCTCATCCCAGTTAAGGGGAATAATTTTATCACATCAATATCATCCCAAATAAGAAAAATAATCACAATCCATTCCTACACCGGAACGTGTAGTTTCGGGGTTAGCTTATTTCAACCTACCCTTCCTTGATTACTATCTATACTCCCAAAAATATTATTATTGTTTTTGCACATAAAGGTAACATAGGTACAAATGTATTTACCTCACTATCTTTCACATTGTATGAATCTCCACTAGTATTTTCAATCAATAACAACAACAATATTCGCTGGGCTCTTTTTCCCATTCACAAGATTCTTTATTCAAGGCACGGTGGCCGTATTTGATATTCCAAACTTTCATTTCTTCCCTATCATGCATCATCATCATAAATATCAACATATATAATATTCCGGAAATCACAACTTTAAGTTCATTAGAAATGAACAATTTAAGCACAATAGATTTCTTTCCGAGAAATGGAAAAATATAATTGGCAATTGATGCGCAAGATAAAATAATCAACACCTAACACACCATTTATACTTGAAATACATTTCCCCAAAAAGGGAAATACACGATTTCCACTTACGAATATGAAAGAACGCAAAACACATTGAAAATGCTCACAAAGCATAGCATTTGTTAAAACAGCCACATATGGGCATGACTTGTGTTCATAAGCTTTTAGGCAATTCTATTTTCGAAGTCAATTTTGGAACAGTTGAATCAAAGCTCATTTCATAATCTTACTCACATCATCTTATTTCATTGGAACCATTGGCCATGAGTATAACTTTCACTCTTGGCACGTTGGCCACGCTTTATATCCCCAATTCACTTATTTCACTTCCAACCATCTTTATAGATTATCAACAATAAGGCATTTCTAATCAAGACTTTAGGTACACATATGAGCAATTAAGAGTCTTAAGCATATTGAGATTTTCTCACACAATTTGGCATCATAGCCTTCATTTGAAACATGACTCAAAGACATAGCATTTTAATACACATATCATTCTTGAACACATTCCCAAAGGATAACATAATGTGATAGGAACGTTCTTAACATGTTTTGAATACATAATTCTCGACACTTTGCTTATTCGGGACAATCAAATTTATTGGGAACATCTTGTACCGTAGAATAAGGAACTTGAGACAACCATACTTGAAACTTACGGGAACATCCTGTAATTCACTTCTAAGAGAGTAGTTTAGCTAACATACCTGAAATTCGCCCCTTAATGATACTACAATAATCCACTACACTAAGAAACTTCAATCTACAATAACAACATCCAATGGGAACAACATTAGTAAAAATTTCCATAGTTTATGCCATTTATGCATTTTATCAAACACCTAGTAGGCATGAATCTCTACATCGCTTAACCATAGAATTAGTTCATCCAACTACTACCATTTACCAACAATTTATCCCACCATCATTCTTAAACAATTCATAACATCCAACATCACATATATGACCATCCATCCACACCCAACAAATAAAATTCCATCAAATAATCACCTTTCAATCTCTACAATAGTTATGTAGTTAAATAGGGAACTTATGGTTTCCAATCACCATGCCATAAGTTCTAATACTTAATTCATACTCATGTTCCCATAATATATCCATACATGTAAGTCTAAGGGTGTAGGATTACCTTTTGGAAGAAATCTTGCAAAACCCTCCTTTGAGTTCTTGAAGAAATTTCTTAAAGATCTAAGTATTTTATGTGTAGATTTCATCAATACTAGTGTAGAAATGATGAAATTTCACACCAAGGTAATGAGGATTGCTTACCTTGAAGAAGAGAGGAGTTGGTGGTTTTGAGAGAGTGGAGAAGAGCTCCAAACTTTGTCAAAGTGAAGTGGTAAAAATGAACCCCGAAATTATAGTTATAGGCCCAGATTTCTAGGTTTCGGATACTGCACCAGATGCTATGGCAGCACTTCACTGCCAGCCTTTCATTCGGATACGGCCTCAGATACTTCGCATCCGTTGTTCACTCCTCTGCCAGCCTTTGGTAATTTGCTCATAACTTCTTGAATAAATATCCAAATGAGGAACGGTTTGAAGCGTTAGAAATTAGACTCAGAGGGATTTAATTTGATAGGTCTATCACAACCTAAGTCTTTATATTTAGGGATTTCTATTTGTTTGAAGTTGGGTATTGTGTTAATCGAGACATCCTTTCCACTTAATGTATCCAACTTGTTCCACATAAATTCCTACCATTCCCAAAATTCATTATTATGTTCCAACACACCTTAAACATATATTTTCATTTCAAAGTGATGTGGTCGTATCCCATAGGTCTCCTTTAATACTCGAATACGTTATCCTCAAATACAGCTGGCGCACTTTAAAATCTTAAATCATTAGGAAACTTTTAATGGGGCCTTATGTTCTCCCCCGCTTAGGATCATTCGTCCTCGAATGAGGGCAAAAATTCAGCATTAGCACCCAACCTGACTCAGTTGCTATAACACACACCAACAGTTCTAAATTTTTGACTAACTCCCTAAATTTACAAAATGTTTGCCAGAGTCTCCCCTGTGATTGGGGCCTATCCACCTGTCAGAGATTGTCACGACCCAATTTCTCCCTCCGTGAACCGTCGTGACGGCACCTAGTCTCTACAACTAGGTGAGCCTAATACTTTGCNGAAAGAAAAATGAACATAGGGGGATAAAGGGGGACTCCGAGGATTTGCAGGCGGAGGCAGATGTACCTTGAAGTCTCCAATAAGCGGCAGCAACTGCAACGAGTGATAAGGATGGTAAGATGAACCTAGATCTGCACACGAAAAACTTGTGCAGGAAAGGGCGTGAGTACGCCACAACGGTACCCAGTAAGTGCCAAGCCTAACCTCGGTCGAGTAGTGACGAGATCAGGTCAGGGCCATACTGGAATAAATATAATGAAATAAGACAGAATGAAATATCGCAGTAAAAATAAATACAAAAATCTAATAGGAATAGAATCAATGAAACACAATAGCTCAGAACACAGTGATAACAACAGAGGATCTCCCGAGATACCGTCTCGTAGTCGCAAACGTAAATGTGCAGGGGGATCTCCCGGAATAGCGTTCTGTAGTTCCAAACTAAATATGCTGAGTAGAGGGATCTCTTGGAATATCGTTCGGTAGTCCCAAAGTAAATATGTAGTACAAGGGGATCTCCCGGAATACCGTTACGTAGTCCCAAAGTAAATATGGAGTATAGGGGGATCTCCCGGAATACCGTTCCGTAATCCCAAAGTAAATATGCAGCGCAACCAACCAAAATAACTGCTATAGCAAGAAATCCTACAGTTCAGAGTAAGTTCAAGTCAAGGAAAGCAGGAAATTTCACTAAACATGTTGCACATAGTTCAAATAGGCAGTTAAAGAAGTAGGCATGCTATTCTAGTCTAAACAGGATAGTTGCATATGCTAGTGTGTTTCAAATAAGGAGAAAACAAGTTATGACTTAGTGAAAAACGGAGTTTTACAACAAATAGCTCGTGTACGTACTCGTCACCTCACGTACACGACGCTCACATATCAAACAGTACCAATTCTAAGGGGGGTTCCCCCACGCAAGGTTAGGCAAGACACTTACCTCGAACAAAGCTCAAATCAATCCGTCACAATGCTCTTTCCATGAATATCCAACTCCGAGTGGCCTAACTCTACCCAACATCAATTACATAACATAAATATAGCTACAAGAAACTAATCTAGGTAACAAAGTCAAAGCTAAGGCAAGAAATAGAAAAACGCCCAAAACGTCTCCCCGGGCCTACGTCTCGGAATAGGGTAAATGTTACCAAATAATAACACCCATTCACTCACGAGTTCACTCGTACAAAAATCATCCAAAACCGACGCCTAATTCCCACTCAAAACTCGGATTTTTGGTTGGGGAACTTTTCCCCCAATTCCCCAATTTACTCACTCAAAGTTCCCTAATCTAATGAAGAAAACAACTATGGATTAATGACATATTATCAAAATAGGATTAGGAATCGTTACCCACTGATTTCCTCTGAAAGACTCTCAAAAAATCTCCTTCCTCCAAGCTCTCAATCAAATTTTGTGTTATGAAATTTCAACCCTTGAATCTTCCCTTTTCTGCCCAGCGATTATCGCACCAGCGGGCTAAGGATCGCATCTGCAGTTCCACATCTGCGATATTCCCATCGCAGGTGCGGCTTTTCACTTAAAGTACCTTGTCCGCATCTACGATCAAGAGGTTGCACCTGCAGACCTTTGTCCGCTTCTGCAGTCCTAGACCGCTCTTGCGGTTCCTTCACTCGCACCCATGGGCATCGCAGATGCGGAACAACACTCGCACCTGCGATCCTAGACCTCCTTCCCATTTCTGCTTCTGCGGTTCCATAGCCGCGTCTACGGCTCCGCACTTGCGGCCCAAAGTGCGCAGGTGCGGTGACACTAGATACATCAACATCAGCAGTTTTACCTAAGTCCAAATCAACTCGTTAAGCACCCGAAACTCACCTGAGGCCCCCGGGACCTCTACCAAACATACCAACCAATCCTAAATACCATACCAACTTAGTTGAGCCTTCAAATCACATCGAACAACATCAAAAACATGAATTATGCGCGGATGCAAGCCTAAGAAACTTTGAAATTTCCCAAATCTACAAACGACATCGAAACCTATCAAATCTCATCTGAATGACCTCAAACTTTACCCACAAGTCAATAATGACACAACAAACCTACTCCGACTTCTGGAATTCCATTCCGGGTCCGATATCAAAATTTTCACTGCCGACAAAAATTGCCAAAATTCCAACTTTCACAAATTCAAGCCTAAATCTACTACAAACTTCCAAAACACTATCCGAACACGCCCCTAAGTCAAAATTCACCTTATGAAACTAACATAGTCATAAAACTTCAAATACGAGGTCGTTACAAATAAGTCGACATCCGACCGACTTTTCCAACTTAAGCTTCCCAATAAGAGACTAAGTGTCTGAATTCACTTCAAAACCAATGCAAACTCTCCCGGTAACGCAAAATAGCAGAATAATATAAGGGGGAAATAATTAATAAGGGATCGGGTATATAACTGTCAAAATGACCGGCCAGGATGTTACATCCTTCCCGTCTAAAAACAATCGTTCGTCCTCAAACGAGCATAAAGACATACATGAAGCCGTAAAAAGATGAGGATAATAGCTGCGCATATCCCGCTCTGTCTCCCAAGTCGACTCCGCGACCGACTGACCCCTCCACTGGACATTTACTGAAGCAATGTTCTTTGACCTTAGTTTTCTGACCTGCCTGTCCAAGATAGCCATTGGCGTGTTGGGGAGGTTGCTTGACTGCCTTGTGTCTCATGACTCCTATGAACCTAGAACTCTGATACCAACTTGTCACGATGCAATTTCTCCCTCCGTGAACCATCGTGATGGCACCAAGTCTCTAAGACTAGTTAAGAATTACACTTTGCGGAAATGAAACAAAATCATGAACATTAACTACTAACAGTAACAAATATCTAATAAGCAACTAAATGCCACTCAACATATATAAATATAACCTCCGAAGAAGTACGAAAACATTCCCAAAACCCAGAAACCCGCAAGTCACAAGCTGCTAAGAAGTCTTAACTCTTCTATACATCATTTTTACAAAAGGAAAGAAAAATGAACATAGGGGGATATAGGGGGACTCCGAGGATCTGCGGGCGTGGGCAGATGTATCTTGAAGTCTCCAATAAGCGGCAGCAACTGCAACTAGTTATAAGGCTGGTAAGATGAACCTGGATCTGCACACGAAAAATATGTGCAGGAAAGGGTGTGAGTACACCACAACTGTACCCAGTAAGTGCCAAGCCTAACCTCGATCGACTAGTGACGAGATTAGGTCAGGGCCCTACTGGTATAAATATAAAGAAATAAGACAGAATGAAATATTGCAGTAAAACTAAATATGGAAATCTAATAGGAATACAATCAATGAAAGATAACAGCTCAGAACTCCCCTGGAATCATGTTACTATAAGACGGTATCTCGGGAGATCCCCTATAACTCTCAAAATGACCGATTGGGTCATTACAGAGAATCGCAAAACCACCCTAGCAACATATCCATAACTCAACAAAGCGTCACAGTATATATCATTAACACTGATCTCAACATTAAGGGTGTTACATTAACATAAGTGGTATCTAGACACGAGTTGCACATATTTAATCATTACACATAACAATTAACCTTTTGAACCACAACCATTTGGTTATACAAGCAAGTGAGAATACTTCCTTTACTTTGACAGAGTCAGATATCAATTTCAGGACTTATCCAACAGGAATGACAACTAGGTATCTTTTATAAGCCAATTACCCATTAACGTCACCTTCAATAGATTCCACCGGAACAATAGGCAAAGGATTTCCAACAACCTTCTGCAACCTAGATACATGATGCATCGGGTGCATGGAGGACAACGATGGGAAAACATCATGCTCATAGTTTCGCCTATTTCCTTCAATATTCAATAAGGCCTAATGTGACTACACATACTTTACCTTCCTTAACAATTCACCCAATATATTGATTGAGAAAATCTTGAGAATAGCCTGCTCACTTTCTTCAACTCTAAATCCCTATGGTAAACACCCAAAACTAAACCTTTGGCGACCTCCAACAGTTACTCTAAGGTGTGCTATATTGAACATGACCATAAAACTTCCTATCAAATATATTTGATCACGGGATGATACTTCTTCTTTGACATGTTTGAAACTTCAACCCCCATAGGTTACTATAAATAATAACAACAAGGTTAAAGATTGGGCTGGAATTATTCAAGAATCCATTAATGTGCTGAGCAGGGTAGTTCAAGAGGTTATATCCTAAGAGACATGAAGGTTACTACTATTAACGCTGACACGGTTAATCATTGTGATGACATCATTGTTTTGACAAATGAGGCATAGAGTTGCCTAGTAGGCATTGATAATGTAGGGACCATGTTCATGATTCTGAGATTCAAAAGAAATGAGTCATTATAGACATGTGACATATGGGAGGCATGGTCGGGAGGATAAAGACATTAGCGTTAGTTATTCTTGGAAGACTATGAGTCATGAAAAGGACAACAACAATTGTTTCATTCCATATATGCCTTGTTCGGCAATAGTAGGCCTCAAAGAGAAATAGCCAAGTACGTGACACAACTCGCCTCCTGAAGTGTAGGGAAAATCAGTTCAACTCAAAATGAGAATATTTTGGCACCCTGAATGTGCTATGGGTTTCAAAATGCATGGAATTGCATTATGCTTTTAACATTAACTGACACAAAGAATAGATATGCCACAAGCACATGAGGTTGAAAAAGAAGTTGAACACTTGCGAGATTATTATCATTCTGACAGCTCATCCCTTGCCAATAGTTGATCCTATATGAGAGGACTAAAGATACGACAAATTTGTCTTTCAAATCAATATGCTCCTCATATGTGCCAAAATCTGAAAGCATATAATTTCAACCTTTCACGAGTGAAACCACATAGCTAGGACATCCTAATATTGGGGTGAACTTATGTATTGGTTAGAGATAATGAACACTTTGCTATGAGCTAGACATGTTTTTACCATAACAACTCTCAAGCTTCCATATCAGACCACTTGACAGGCAACTACAATACTAAAAACAAAGTGAGTTGCTCACCGAGGCATGCTCTAGGTGGACATGAAAGTCATATTGAGATGGGCGAA